>JANSTV010051528.1:0-13880 GCA_027564135.1 Lestremia cinerea
ACACAAACCATTCGCAAAATTTACAATTCAATTCGAAAAATCATTGATTATTATCACAAGCGTTTGCGAAAAAGCGTATCCCATTCGCCACGAATGTGACAGTGGCTATTAGCCGATTCGGAGCTTCGAGCTGATCCAAACGAGTCTCGAATGATGGCCACAACCAAATGTGATGATTGTTGGCCGGCTAATCTCTGTTGGAATCTTCCCTTCAGCAGATTTTGAATATGATTTTTTGTCCGTCTATTCGCCTCAATCGTCGAATCGATTCGAATTTTTTCCAGTTTTCTAGTCAAGAAAACCGACCGATTTCTTTGGTCAGTCACTCGGCAACGACATATTCGGCCGCAGAGCGAAAAATCCGTTGGAAATTTTTGTCGATGGGAAACCCTAGAGCGAAGCTGGAGAGGAAAAAAGCCCAACAAACCAAAAACGATTTAATGAAACATAATGTATTGTTGTCGTTTACGTTGATTTATAGTATATTGCCTGATTATGACGTCATTCGCATACAGTTCGCTTAAGTTATCGTACGGTTTTGCAATTGGATTTCGCATTCGGTTGGCTGTGGGCGCTGCTATGCTTTGACCATGACGTGGTGTGCGAGACTAGGTTTGTGGATGTGCGGATGTGTTTGTTTCAAGTTTTAGAAAATGCAATGCAATTCGACAATAGAAAAACATAAATTGAATTGTTTCAGAGAGAGAGAGAAAGTACAAAACAACAACAGAATAACAACAAAAAAGTGAATTTGATGCAAAAAATAGTTTGGAATTGCAATGAAATGCTACAAATGGAACGATAAAATAGAAATACTTTGAAATGGATCAGATGGAATTCAACAATTTTATGGGTGAATTTTGGTGATTCGACAACATTTGAACGACGGACTAAGACCCCGGGTGGATGCTGTGTTGAGCAATTATTGAGTTATTATTTTATATTTTGAGAGATTTCTGGTGAAAATCACTTTTCCACTCGACCGATCCGGTTGGTTCTCATAAATCGACTTTTTCCTCTTGTCGGCCCCGATTGAGAATGATTTGTTTTATCAAATCGGTTTTCTATGCTGCATTTTCGTTGCTTCAAGTCTCCGCCAGATGGCGCACGAGTGACGATCTTTTATGGGACGGCGGAAAGATTATGGGATTCTGACGCTCTCATGCTTCCGTCAACTGATCGATCTAACATCAAGGTTCCCAAGCATTTCTAACACACTCACACTTACACATGAATCTATGAATCATTCACGAGCCAATGCCAGAATCAATATGTAGGACGTTTTTTCCGGCATGTGAAATGGGAAATGGAAAATGGAAAATTCCAATATTTCGAATCAACTTTCCGCTTTGGTAATACATTTCGAACGCTCAATCGAAGATATTTGAATGAATTTTGGGAAATTTGAAGGTTTAGCTGAGTTTTTTTAACGTCTCGCCGCGGTTTTTTTCGGTAAAAAACGATCAATTCGCAACGAACTAAACGAACTTGATCGTTTTTCGAGCGCCATCTGGCGGTACGAACTGGATAAAAGTGATCGAGAGGTGTACTGTAAGTTCCGTTTTAACCGCTTCCGTCGCATGTACTCTGCCCATCCTATGAACTCACATCATGCTCTCCGCCCAGCAAATACTTCGAAAGCTCGTATTTCTCGTAATTAACTCTCAAACAAATCGAATGCTGTCCACGAATCGACATCTGATGTAAACGACCAGAGTCGACAGAAAAAAACCAGCATTTCGATGAAAAAAACGTCCATATCATTCGACAATGGCCGGGCATTTCAATGTTGTAACATAATCTCCAAAGTTAACACAATTCAATTCAACTTGACTCAACTGAATTCAAACTGAATGTTATTATCAATTTTGAATTTCATGAAAAGCATTTCGTTCCGTGAAGCAACAGAGAAAAAAACATGCGAGAGGAAAAAAAACGGCACAAAAAAATTGTCAAACTGAAACGGTGTTGGTATCTAATTCAAGAAAGACGGAAATATCAAACGACGACCGGAAACATCTTGATGTGGGTAAAGGGTATGGCATGTGGTATAACACAATGTCGCTTTATTATTTACTTATTGAATTCGAATGCGAACTGGACGATGCGGAACGTATGTGTGTGAGCCGATAGCGCGCACATATGGACATGAATCAGAACTAGCATCGGAATAAAATCAACCGCTGCCACCGTACCATACCGCACCCGTTAACGAGGAAAAATACCGTCGTCGTCGTCGTCCGCATCGTCATCACCTTTACCGCCCGAAATTGTCTTTTGTAATTTATATGCTAGTGAATGCACCTGAATGGCGTTTGGCGGCGTCATTGTCACCCATAGAGCATGTCATCGCGCCATATTAGCGTACACGATGATTTCGCCGGCCCCCGGCGTTTGCCACCTACGGCCAACGTCCCACAACGACCAACATTCTGGACAATGCCTAATGTGCGGGTGATTTCAGTGTAATGCAGCCGCACACCTGGTCACACATTGATCACGACGACACACAAAATCTATCGCTCGTTCATTTTCCGCACGATGCAAACGAAATAATATTATAGTTATTGATTCATATGCAATATATGTCGAACAGAAAATCAGTATCTTTGCTGCTATAAATATTAAATTGAGATAGAGCGTGGAGGAAGAGCCGTGGAGAGATAGAGATAGAAAGAGTTTTCTGATTTAATGAATGAATTTTGTACATTTTGAATCCATTCCATGCTCTCTGGATTCACATACATGGTACATTTGCACATGTATGTACACATGTAAACACACATGCGAACACAATTGCAAACACACATACACGCCCACCCATACCCACACCCACACCCACACCCACACCCACACCCACACCCACACACACACTACCATTGAGATATCAATCCTATGTGTCTACCGGTCATGTCGTCGTTTTATGTTTTGCATGTGAAAAGTATGGAATTTTCATTCAAAATAAAAATGAACATTCGGACACAGTCGAAGCAGAAAAGAGGAGAAAAAACGACAAAAATTTCAATAGAAAATCGTATTTAAACACTTTATTCATACGATATTTTGTACACGTACTACCTGTTCCAGGCTTCTGACAGACGAGACATCGTCGTGTGTATGTTGCGTTTCCAGTTGACGCGCGCGTGTGTGTGTGTGCGTCAGTGTGTGCGATGAAGATTATTCATTCGATTTGGTTTGGAAAAAACCACCTGTCGGAATTTGCATCAAAACAAACCCACCCAAAAAAAGGGGAGAGTAAATCATTCTGGTTTTCCTTTGTCTTTGTCCTGTCAAAGAGAACGACATGATTTTCAGATGGTTTGGTTTATTATCAAAAAACAATATTTTTCGAAAAAGAAACGAGCGGAAGAAAAACGAAAAAAATTGGCCGCTGGAAGTTTTTCCCTCCGAAATGAAAACATGGCTGGGGCTGAGGCTGACCAAGGTATTGTGCGTGGGTTGATTGGATTTCGCATCCCAAGACCTATGGCGAGAACGTTATCATAACGATGATGATCATTCTAACGGTTATTATGATTGAATTTAATTTTCGAGCTGGTCTTCTTCTGACTAAAGGCAACCGTCATCCGCGGTCAGCGGGGCGGAGGGGGTGGCGGGGAAAAGTAATAAAAACAACAAAAATGAAACAATTCAAATGCAGTAACACTTGAACATGGAATTGCATCGCACCAATACACACACATACACATACACACATGCACACACACACATGCACACATACACGCATACACACCTTCACAGCAAACAGAGAGGAGCCCTGTGAATGAGCATAAGCCAAGGCAGATTTGTTGTTGTGATAAGCTTTTGCAACAGTTCAGACAAATGTTGAACATTCATAAATTGTTTTATGGACCCGAAGTGCTTTTAACATTCGCTAGAGACCGAAAGAGTGGATAAAATGTGATATATGTGTGTTGGAATACCACACCAAATTGAATAATTTAAAATGGCTTGAAAAACAGTGAAAACGAAAACGAAAATGGGCAAGAAAAGGGGGGCGCTACGAGGGTGTGAGGAAGAAAGAGATAATATGAGAGGAATACACACACACACCAACACATATACACACCAACACCGTCAAAAAGACAAACACAAACTGACAAAGGCTGACACCAAAACGGAGGCGATAGTTGAAATGTGCGAGATGCAGCGCAAAAATTCATGCGATTCCATATTTTCTTTTTCCATCGCGCGCTGCAAATCCAGCCAGGCATTGAAATGGTATTTTATTTGAAAATTCTCTTCCACTTAGTTTCGGAGCAGAGTGAATTGTGCTTTCTGCAATTGAAAAAATTATGATTCGTCTGTGTGTGTGTGTGAGTGCGGACGATGCGAATCTATTATGAGATGCATTTCGGTTGATTGTTGAATATGAGCCAGTTGATGGGAATTGCTGCTTGAGGGACGCCGGTAGCATTGACCCCCGCCGATTGTCGAGACGCGTCACCTTAGCCAACAAAGATACATTCATTTACATATTCGTATTTCGCTCGGGATAATCTCTTCGATTTGTCTGATTTCATTTTGGGTTGATTTCCAAGTAAGGAATGTTTGCCAAGTGCTCGAAAGCCGATCTTGCGCTCAGCAATTTTAAATGCAGTGCAAACGGTCAACAGTCTCACTAGGCGCTGTCATTTGATTCATTTATTCTGTTGAAAGGTTCTCAGGAACCTTGGAGTAGACATTCAGGCTGTTTAGCAAAAATTCAATCCGAAAAGTCTTCTGTTATCATGTTTTGAACCGAAAACCAACTCGAGGTATGCATGGGACAGACAATATCTGGTATTCCGGAGTACATGTTTTTTGTGGGATCTCACTGGCGGTACTTTTTTGTGCCTCAAGATGCGAGATGAGCAGAGAACAGAATGCATGACTTGAATTTATTTTCGGACGATGAGTGATCGCTATGAAGACGATGAAATATGACATTTGATGAAACTTCGGATCAAACAAAAAATGGTCGTTTTCACAGAATGCACAATACGAATGTGATTGTGATATCAAAGAATGCAGATGGGGCGTTTCTGCGATTGAGACATTTGTTTTTGTACAGAATGGTACAGTGCTCAGATAAAAATGGACAGTCGGTTCATCCAAACAGCTTCATAGCACCGTGCATTTACATTAAGTAACATAACATATTTAATTGTTTTGTTTACTTTGATTTCGAATCGACTTTTGTCGATAGTTTTTAATAGAAGTTGATTACTGATCGAAACCCACAAACATTTAATAAGTTTCAAAATTTCAGAGTTTTCGACGGATTTCTCGTTGCTCCGTTTCTTCTCGGTCGTCGGGTGCGGTGCCCACGGTTTGCAGTTTGACTAACGACAATTTTCTGGTGTGTCTCGTGATCGCTCGTCAAATATGAAAGATATTAAAGTCGGTTCACGACCGTTTTGTGCTTTGATTCTGCTTGCCTGCCTGCATGGTGAGTAACTAACATTGATTGAAGTGATTCAATGAGATGAACAGCCATTTCCTTCTAGATTCGACTACGGCCAACTTCTGTGAAGTAACAGACCTCCCTCGTAATGGCGAAGTGTTTTTAGGTTCGTCTCGGTTGGCTCCTGGCTCCATCGTTGAAAATTCCGTTTCTATCACCTACGAATGCACCGAAAATCATCATGTCGTCGGGTCTTCTTCGAATTACTGCAACGGAGGAAAATGGCTGAATCCAGTGCCAGCATGCAGGCCTTACTGCAACTCTGAAGAGCTCAACGGGGTGACCATTGCGTCCAACTGTGCGCTTCCCAATGACGATAAATGGATTTCTTGCTATAAGTTGGTACCACCCGGAACTGTTGCGTTGATATCCTGCAAATACGGATACGGAAGAAGCCACCAGGCACCGAACAAAACGAAGTGTGACCCCAAAGGTCGTTGGGATCCCGTCCCATTGCCGTGCCATCAAGTGTTCGGTCAAATCTTTTCGGAGGTGCTTCCTCTTATTCAGGGTCGGGATGACCTTACGGTTACCGTGGTGCCGTGGCACGCCAGCGTTTTCAAAAAGATGAATTCCATTTTCGTGCATCACTGTGGGGCGTCCATCGTCAACGCCAGAGTGGTGATCTCGGCTATGCACTGTTTTTGGAATATCAAAACTCATGCACCTGTTGACAAATCGGAGTATTCGATCGCTGTTGGCAAAACCAACCTAGAATACACTGCTGCTGAAGACGCAGGATTTCAGCAGAACTTTCAGATCGAGAATTGGCACTACGACGACGACTACAGGTGACTTTGCGTCCAATTACGCAGAAGACATAATTCTCATCGTTCTGCAATTCCCCATCGAGTTCAAGTCTCACACCACACCGTACGGGCTAAGGTTCGATGATCAGAAATTGGAGTCTGCTCTCCGGATGATTGTCGCCGGAGGGACTAAGCCCAGCTTGCATCTAAAAGTCTTGAAACTCTCTTCGATCAGCCGACGGGAATGCAGAAAAACGGTATTCAACCATAGCATCGATTTTTCTTTGACAAGTGACAAGTTTTGTGCTGCCGCTGTCGGTGATGGGTTAAACGTGTGCCCCGGTTACAGTGGCGGAGGCTTAGTACTTCCTACGAAAAACGATGGGAAGCTAACGATCTACACTTTGAGAGGTATCGTGAGCACAGCCATTTCACGTCAAGCCTCTTGTGATGCGAAACATTATTCTCAATTTACCAACGTTGCGTGGTATTTGGGAATGATTGGCCCCCATGAACGATTGCATCGTCCGGAGACCACGAATGAGACCATCGATGGAACCTCCAGCACAGGCACAGGATCGTCCACTGAATGTGTACTCAAAGACGTTCCTTTCAATGGTCACGCTGAAGAGTTATCAAATTCAACCAGGACGTTTTCCTTAGGGGACGTCCTTGCTCACCTCACAGTGCTACTATACAAATGCGACGAAAACTATGCGTTGGTGGGCAGAGAGCATAATGTTTGTATGTATGGCCGATTGGTACAAGCTACGCCACAATGCCAGATAATTAGTTCAGGTGAGTTTAGCAGCCTACTAATTATTGACGCGATTATTGAATTTAATTGTTTCCGCAGGGCGCTGTCAGATCACCGAGGCACCTAACAACGGCTGGGTTGAGGATTCTAAGAGCTCTGCCAGATTTGCTGAGGGTGCGTGGGTCGATGAACTCAGACTCGTTCGATACAAATGCAACCATGGCCAACTGGTATTGGCAGAAAGACGTTCCCAAATGCGAACCCACTCGCTGTGATATGACCCAAATTCGTGCAATCTTTGGCGTACGAGACTGTGAATTAAACGGTGACCAAATCACGTGCTCGTCCGAAACTGTTTTGGAGGGGACAAAGGCAGTGTTTACTTGTCGAAATGGATACGGTAATCCCGGGCAAGAATTCACAAGTTATTGCACCGAAACCGGCGACTGGAGGCCGGAGCCTAAACCTTGTCAGGCATGGCTGTCCTAATGGTTTCTCACTATCGGGGCCAGCGCTACTGGCTCTGAAAGTAACATAAGTCCTAATTGCAGGAGAAACACGAGGAGGGTGAAAATCGATCATCCACACTGATTGCATTTAATTTCTCAATACTATTGCACATTTATTAAATCCTATTATCTGTAGAATCTTATTACATGTTACATTTCAGCAGAAGTTGAGCCCCAAAATTGTCATCGTCCAATCGACCACGATTTATTGATCGATCTTCAATACATATCTGGCCAAGGAAGCGCTCGCACGAGGCGCTAGAGAAGAGTTGCGTATTGTGCTTAATGAACAATTCCCCTCGGTCGGAAAGCCTTTCAACGTCTCGAAACTTGTCTCTTTCAAAAACAAATAACGATGAAAGATGATAACTCCTTCTTGGAGTCATACGTACTTCATACACTCACTCCATCGTTAATTCAACTTTATTCACAAGGTTGCTTATCACCATGATTCTTCGGAGCGAAATTACGCGGTCGTTTTTGTAAGATTTGAAATATTTGAAAAACGGATAGAAGCTCGCACACGTGTAAGTTGAATTCATCCAAAATGTCGGGAAACCGTTTTTGAATGCGTCAAACGATGTTAGATGAACGGAATATCTTGCGTTTTAGATTTGTTGGCAAAACTTGAATTTATTTTCAGAAAACGAGTGATCGCTACGAAAGCGTTAAAATATGTATGGCATTTGATGACAGTTCGGATCAAACAAAAAATTGTTATTGTCACGGAATTCCCAATATCGTTGTGATTGTGTTATCAAAGAATGCAGATGGGGCGTTTGTGTGATTGAAACATTTGGTTTTGCTCGAAACGGCAAAGTGCTCAAATATAAATGGGCAGTCGGTTCATTCAAACAGCTTCATTGAACCGTGCATTTGCATTAAGTAACATCTCTGAAAAAGCTGGAGGAAATATTTGGTTGTTTGATCAACCAACAGTTGTTTCATTTAATTACTGATCGAAATCCAAGAAATCTTAATCAGTTTCGAAACTTGACTCACTTACAGTGTTTTCGACGGAATTCTCGTCGCTCTGTTTCTTCTCTGTCGATGTGTGCGGTGCACACGAGTTTCAGTTTGGTTGAAGACAATTCTGTGGTGCATCTCACGATCGGTGATCGAATATGAAACATATCAAAGTTGGCTCACGACCGTTTTATGCTTTGATTCTGCTGGCTGTCCTGCATGGTGAGTAACTAACGATGATTCGAGTGATCCAATAAGACGAACAGCCATTTTTTTCAGATTCGACTACGGCCAATCGCTGTGAAGTAACAGAGCTTCCTCGCAATGGTGGAGGGTTTTTGGGTTCGTCTCGGTTAGCTCGAGGATCCTTCGTTGAAAATTTCAGTGTGACCCTACAATTGTACCGAAAATCATTATGTCATCGGCTCTTCTTCAAATTTTTGCAACGGAGGGCAATGGCTGAGTCCAGTGCCAGAATGCAGGCCTTTCTGCAACTCGGAAGAGCTCAACGAGGTGACCATTGCGTCCAACTGTAAGCTTCCCGATGACGATGAATGGATTTCGTGCTCTAAGTTGGTACCACCCGGAACTGTTGCGTCGATATCCTGCAAATACGGATACGAAAGAAGCCGTCGGTCACCGAACGAAGTGATGTGTGACTCCAAGGGTCGTTGGGTACTCGACCCATTGCCATGCCATCAAGAGTGCGGTAAAATTTATGCGGAGGTCATTCCCTTGATTGTGGGTGGGGTTCACCGTAATGTTAGTGCGGCGCCGTGGCACGCCGGCGTTTTCAGGAAGCATCACTCTCTTTTCGTGCACATTTGCGGGGCGTCAATCGTCAACGCCAGAGTGGTGATCTCGGCTATGCACTGCTTTTGGAACGTCATGACTCGTGCGCCCTATGACAAATCGGATTTTTCGATCGCTGTTGGGAAAACGAAACGGGACTACACTGCTGCTGAGGACGCGCGATTTCAGCAGAACTTTCAGATCGATAATTGGCACTATGACGAAGACTACAATCATGATCTGTCACACTACGCAGAAGACATAATCATCATCGTTCTGCGAACTCCCATCGAGTTCAGGCCTTACATCACTCCAGTGTGCCTTCCGTATGATCCGAAGAACGATGGTCGGATAGTTCGATCTGGACTCCCGATGATGGTCGCCGGATGGGGTCTCGAAGCTCCTCATGGTAAACCCAGTTCCCATCTGAAAGTCATTGAACTGTCTTCGATCAGCCAACTGGATTGCAACAATACCACCGATTTCCCTGTGGTGAGTGACAAGTTTTGTGCTGCCGTTGACGGTGGTGGGGAGAATGTGTGCGTCGGTGACGGTGGCGGAGGTTTAGTAATTGCTGATGAAGAAACTGGAAAGCCGAAGATCTACTATTTACGAGGGATCGCGAGCGTAGTCAATTCACGTCATGGCTCTTGTGACGTTAACAAGTATTCTCATTTTACCAACGTTGCGTTCCATTTGGACCTGATTGGCCGCTATGAACGATTATATCGTCCGGAGAATAAAATTTTACCAAACGAATCTGCGACCACGAGTTGAGTGTAGTCCATGCGTTCACCGCTAAATAGCGAGTATTCATCATATGCAGGAATTTGTCGCTCGAGCGTCTGAATATCGACCGACTGAAGCGGACTAAATGGATCATTTTTCTGAATAATAAAAACAAAAAATTAAAACTCAATGAACTTTCAATTGTTGAAATTCCAGAAGTCGTTGTGCACTCTTTTCTCATTTGACCGTTCCAGCCGTTGTTTGTGAAATCAAGAATAATCGCAACGCGTCCTTGACCATCGAAAGATCAAAAAATTTCCTTTCTGAGAGCAAGCAGTTCAGCGTTTTGCTTACTCGATTAGGTCAAGGATCACCTCTTCGATGATTGAAGAGAATTTGCGGCTTCACTCCAAGAAGACGCTTCGAGTCATATCTTCCCAGCCTCTCCCTTATCCCCACATGGAGAAACGTCTGAAAACAATAGGAAATCCCATCCTGTGAAAACTTCAAGCCAAACAACTTACCTGGTAGCAGAGGTCAACTAGTTTTTTTCGGTTGGTAAAACGAAATTCAGAGCTAGGAATTCTTCTTCGTGCAGAGCTCTTCCGTAGTGCCGGTGACCACGCATACAATGCTTCGTTATCAGCCGCACTCATTGCGCTTTGCTGTTCAGTGCAGTGAGAAATGACCCGCTGCATCCGATCGCTCATGGCGTTGGACAGCACAAGACAACGAATGCGACTATGGAATGGTGACGAATATTTTGCTATTTAAAATAGTTCGAAAAGTATTCATGACGAGCTTTGAGTTTTGTGTCATTTTGCTCGTGGTCAATACATAATGATTATTAGTTGAAAAACAAAATCAACGAAACAAATAGTAAGGCTATCGGGCCAAAAACATGCGAGACCAAAGTGGAAAAGATAAAGAACACGAAACGAATCAAAAACATTGTTGTTAATACTTTCAATTATTTCTCATATTGTTATTATATCTGTTGGTTCAACCCGACACTTGCACACCATTGCGCTTCTATAGATTTGGTTCTATTGAAACGGAATTTTTAGAAAAATTGGTAATAACACAGGGAACCACCTATACCAAAAGTCCGAGACGTAATTATCAGTTCCATGTAGCCAGCCCGTCATCTACACACAACTATCTTTAGCGTTTACCATTATTTTCCAGCATATCACAATTTTTTTTTCCAAATTAGCTTGTCATACCAAAGTCAGTGTTTTATCTCGTCGATATGGACACCCGATGTGGTTTTGGTGTGATTTTGGTATGACCCTTCGTTTGTTGTTGGAAAATCTCATCGTAGCAGCCGAGGCGAGCAGTCGCATTTTATTGAGCTCTTGAAATCGAAAAATTGCTCGTGAGCAACCACAGAATGAGATGGATTTTTCGGGATTTTGATTTAAATCGAAATTTTTGGAAAAATGCGACGAATTAAACGGATTTTATTTTTTTTAGATTTTTTTGAACGAGCTCCGGAAAATTTTCCCGCGTAATTTCGATCTATTTCGCCAGTTCATTTGGAATTGTGGGCAGCATGGAGGAGCACCGGTGGAGAAGCAGCGAATCAAATGGATCCAACAGGCCAATGAAACGGATGAGGAATCGCCGAAGATGACGCCAGCTGGTCGTACTGATATTGCTGGAATGGTCTGCAGCTACATTGAAGGTTTGAAGTGCTGGTCACGAGTCATTTGGGTTTGTCGCAGTGTGCAGGGGGCCGTGGATTTTTCAAGTAGCCAGGTTGCAAAGTTGGGAATTCTGGTGAAAAGTGATGCTCATCAAATTGAATTTGATCATTTCTTTCGCATTTTGTTCTCAGTAGCTATTCTTATTTCGTACGGAATAATTTCGTCGATGCGTGTGATTTTCATTTGGGTGGATTCCCAAGAGCGGAATGTTCGCGAAGTGCTCAAATGCTAGTCATTCGCTTAGCAATTTGAGCTGCAGTACAAACGGTCAACAGTCTTGCTGGACGCTATCATTTGGATATTCAATTGATTACAATGATCGCAATATACAAAAATGCAATCAGTTTTGAAAATAGGCTCACTTTAAGAGTTTTTGACGGAGTTCTCGTTGCTCTGTTCCCGTCAGTTTTGTGCTTTCATTCTGCTGGCCGTCTTGCATGGTAAGTATCTAACGTTGATTCGAGTGATCCAATGAGACTAGCAGCCATTTTTTTTGGCTTTTTTGTTGAGAATAACGATTTCATCACCTACAATTGCATCGATAACAATTATTTCGTCTGCTCTTCTTCGGAGGAGGATGGTTGAGTCCAGTGCCAGGATGCAGGCGTTTCTGCAGCTCAGCAGAAGTCAACGGACGGACCCTCGCGTCCAACTGTAAGCTTCCCGATGACGATATGTACCGAAATCGTCGAAACCGTAAACTACATTCCTTCATTCAATTCCCGTCAATCAAATGCATGTCAATTAATTAAAAATGCAACATACAACGACTGCCTGAATGCATCTCAAAAACTAACGGTAAAATTTGAAACGAAGACAATCATCAATTTTATCAATGTGCTGACAATGGGAAACGATGACAACATCGACAATGCCAGAATGAATATTCACAATTGCAGACGCATTGATAAGAGCATGCTGATGACTTTGCTCGGTAAATAACAACAAAAACAGATACATGGTTGATGTCTCCCCCTTTCCCGCCCCCCTCTCAATCTCTTCGAATGCCGGCGATTCGAAAGACGGCAACATAATGTGACTTGAATGCGATTCGATTCGATTCGATTCGATTGGATTCGTAACAAATGGAAACCTGTGAGGTATGCACGACGATTGTCTGAAAGAATGAAATTTGTTATTCAATTCTTTCTCTCATTCGGTTGTTGTTGAGGGAAAATCAAAATGTGGAAAAATCATTTCAATGCTTCTGTTCGAAAAGTGGAAATGTTGGAAATGCAACGGTTTTCACAATGAACGAGCTTCATTTTGTTGGAATAGGCAACGTTGAATGCTGCACTGAGGAACAAAGTGTCACATTTCATTTTCAATAAATTCCACATTTGCCGGAATGCTGTTAAATCGATCGATCGATTGATTCGATATCAAATTTGCTCTCTTTCAAGTCAGCACGGAGTAATCGGCTATGTCGATTCGGCACCGGTGCATCTGTCGATGCGTGCCAAATGAATTAAACTGCATTTTTGAGTGCTTGTGTGTGTGTGTGGGTGTGTGTGTGCACGTTGCAATATTGAATTATTCGAAATGATTGCATCGAATAACCAAAAAAGCACATAAAATTCCCATACTGGTTAAACACCATGTGTGCATCAACTTAACGATGCAAACTTTCAATTGCAGACCATCAAATTTAATGTTGAAACTATTTCAATAATTCAACAAATGCTCGAACCGATGTCGAATTGATATCGTGACGAATGATTGATTCATTAAATGGCTGTCTGTTCGTTTAATTGAAAAACGCCATCTAATTTTATACGCCATTTCGTTTTGTCACTTTGTGTTGGGTCATTTCGGGGTCGATGCGAGACGATTTTGCGGGAAGGTGGCGTAATGGTCGCGATTATAGACTCGCCATTATCAGGACGGCATCGTCACTGTATTCAAACCCATACCGAACGGCCACCTCACTCCCAGCTCCCTCGCCACTCCGGACCACTTGCGGCTCTCTTGCGTAAATAGCCCATCATCAAATGTTCTTGCGATCTTATCCATTCACCCCATCTGTCGATTCAGTGGTATTTAATCCTTGACGGCGGTTCTGTGTCTGTGTGTGTGTGTGTGTGTGCTTTTTCCGCCATTCAAACATAAATGCTGCTGTACCAACGGATGCTTAATCGTCGTTAAGCTCTCTTTCAAATTCGCTGAAATGCATAAATTCTCATCGTGCACGTTCACATGAAT
>JANSTV010051539.1:0-13875 GCA_027564135.1 Lestremia cinerea
TTGCACCCAAGTGTCGCCCAATGCAATGGCTTTTCCGCAAGATTGTTGTCTCTGCAAACGATAACATGAACAATGCACACACTTGGAATATCCACCAGAGGCGAATATCTCAACGGCAAACAACAATCAAGTATGTGTATGTGTGTGTGTGCGTGTGCCGGTGTGTGTGTGTGTGTGTGAAGTGAAGCACAAACACACATGGGATATTATCTGATTATGTTAAGTAAATTCATTTATGAATGAAGATGTGTTGGCTCAGATTAAATTTGTGACTTTATCTTCAAAAGTTTGTGCTTAAATTTTGATTATTTCGAATCGGGCTGGGATTGTGACTTGCGGCAAATCGAATGAGGGAAAAATGCTGACACGATATTTGTTTTGGACTGAATGCTGACGTACGTTTAATGTTTGAGCTTGTCGTTGAATGAAAGCCGATTATCGCTTTGCTCGGCGAGGGTAACGTGTTTGATGTGCTGATATGCTTGACCGGGATGACTATCTGGTGTTTGGCCAAAGTTTGTCGACTACTCGCACGGTGGATGATTTTCCAAAATGATTTTTCCTGACAGAGTCGCTAATGAGGGTTATGTTGACGTTTGGGCGGATGCTTTTGGGGCTATGCCTTTGTGGATGTGTGCGTGTGTTCTTGCATAACCAGTTTTGCTGGTGCATCGTTTCATTGCATTTGAACAGCACTTAGACATGATCCAATTATGGTGAACATGCATTTATGATTCTCGCAAAATGACAGTAAAGCTTGTGATTGAGATATTGCGGTGCACGAGCTCGTAATGAATCGTTGAAGAAACGATTGAAAAGGTTGAATTTCAAAGGCGCTTCTCAGAACACCTTTTCTTTGGCAGACGAACGGAAGAGATTGGATTTCGGGGGGTAGCGGAGGTACGTCGACCTCATTTTGCGAGACGCAGCAGGAAACTCGTGGGAATTCCTTCAAATTCCTTCAAATTCCACGAAATTCCTTCAACCAATGACGTCTTTGTGCAGCGCCGACCTACACAAAACGCAATCAATTTCAATAGCGAGTGTTCCGCTTGAGTGATTGCATTCAATCGAGTGGATCGTACCAGACGGTAATCAAGCTTACCTGGGATTCCTGGAATTGGCTCTTTGAATCATGATGCGATTGGCGATCCATCCCGCAGGCATTTCTACTTAAAAATATTATGAATTTATCGTCCAGCGTCTTGAAGAAGGCATTCGAAAATGCGACGAGAGTGAGGAGTACCAAGAATATATATTCTTTTGCGAAATACCTAAGCAATTACGAGCTTTATTGAGTGTTTTGTGGGTCATTTCCTAATCTCTTCTTTGAAACCCACAGAAATCGGAAATCAACCGTTTTCAGATCATTTGTCGTTGTACCGTACGCCTTCCGGTCAGTTTCCCGTAATAACACTGGTCATTCAGAATATCGCTTGCTGTTGTGAGCGCTGCGAATAGGTTGTTTGTCTGAACTTGACAGCGTCAAACGATGCAACAGCAAGCCAGTTCTGAACCAACGTCATTGTATCCGAAATGAATGAATAAACGTGTCACCTGCTGTGTGCTGCGACTGACGTGAATTTACAGGCCCGAAAGTTGGATGTGAGCTGATGTTGACTACCTGCATCTTTAAAATCATCGACCCCACAGCATGTCCTCCCCAAGACCCTGCAACACAAAGCTACTGAATGCTGGCTTTCGTCATTCCATACGCGATTTGTCGGCATGAAATCAACAACATTTGGGATGTATCAAATTAACGGTTGGTTGAGTCCAGCAGTTGTCGGAACGTAGACCTCATCAATGCCACATCGATGACGTCACGAGCAAAAATCGTCTGGCACTCACATTGACATCCTTGACGTTGAATTCACAGGTGTGAATCTTCTGACGTCACCTCAATTGAATGACGCTAATCCCATTGGGATTATTAATTGTCGAGCGTCTTGAGACGGCTTTGCTGGATTGCTATCAAATCGCGACGTGCTCAGTTGCGGCTACCGGTTGTTTGGCATGTGCTTTGAGTGTTGGATTGCCTATAAATCGATGATGATTCCAGAATTGAGCATTCACTGGTGGACGTTTGAGGAGCGGGTTATTTCATTCAATTTGAATCTTTGACGAACGATTAAATTCAGCAGTGATGGAGTTGTTAAGCAGTGCTACGATAGTGTTTGTGTTACTCGTTGTGGCCGTTTACAAGTTTTTCAAGACAAAGTACAGTTATTGGGACGACAAGGCATTTCCTTACATAAAACCGATCATTCCTCACGGCAACTTGAGTGGAACGATGGACAAGATCCATCTGTCACACCAAATGCAAAACTATTACAATCAGATGAAAGGCAAGGGACCTTTCGGTGGACTGTACCTCATGTATCGACCAGCCATACTCGTTCTCGATCTGGATTTCGCGAAATTGGTGCTTATGAAGGACTTCAATTCCTTCCAAGATCGTGGACTGTACTACAATCAACGGGATGAGCCGTTGTCAGCGCATTTGATAACCCTCGATGGTCACAAGTGGAAATCGCTGAGAGAAAACATTTCGCCAACATTCACCTCGGCCAAAATGAAATTGCTATTTCTCTCGATTCTGTCGATAGCGGAGCGTCTCCGTCAGACCTTATCAAATTCGATTGATGATTGCATGAGCTTGGAAATAACCGACTTGATGGCTCGCTACACCACCGACGTCATCGGAACATGCGCATTCGGTATCGAATGCAACAGTCTGATCGACCCTCAAGCCAAGTTTCGGATTATGGGACGGAAGATTTTCAAAGAGCCTCGCCATTCGTTCCAGTTGAGATTCCTGATGGGGGCTTTCCCAGAGCTGTTCCGCTTCCTTCGAATGAAAAACCATTTGGATGAAGTTGCTCAATTCTTCACGAGCATCTGCGAAACCAACATAAAATATCGAGAGGAAAATAATATCCAACGAGATGACTTCATGAATCTGTTGATACAATTGAAAAATGATAAAAACGGTCCGCAACTCAGCGTTGATGAAGTCACCGCCCAATCGTTTGTTTTCTTTGCTGCTGGATTCGAGACGTCAGCGACAACAATGAGTATGCTGTTGTATGAATTGGCTCTGAATCCAAACATTCAGAATCGCGTGCGCGATGAAATCTACGCTGTGCTGGAGAAGCACGACGGACGGTTGTCGTATGAAGCTGTGATGGACATGCATTATCTCCGTTGTGCGATCAACGGTAAAATTCAGTGAGCTCATTCGAGGGTCAATCAACTAATGGCATTCATTTTCAGAAACACTTCGAAAGCATCCTCCAGTTGGGCTGATATTCCGACGATCAACGCAGGACTACATAGTGCCGAATCATGATTACGTTCTACCCAAAGGCACTCAAGTGTGGATTCCCGTTCAGGGTATTCATCATGATCCCGACATCTACCCCAACCCGGATAAGTTCGATCCCAGTCGTTTCACCGCCGAAGAGATGAGGAAGCGGCACCCATTAGCCTTCCTTCCTTTCGGCAACGGTCCACGGTATTGCGTCGGACACAAATTCGGGATACTTCAATCACAATTGGGTTTGATAAAGCTGTTGCTCGATTTCGAGTTTTCGCCAAGCCAGCAAACAGCTGTCCCTTTGGACATTTCCAACAAGGAATTCGTTATGACCATCAACGGTGGACTCTGGTTGAACGTCTGCAAACTGAACAACAATCGTGAGCAATCGACCACTTATCCACTTTGCTCAGAGGTGCTGGAGTAAAGCAGCAATATTTCAACGTTCGATTCAAACGTAAACAGCAGCTCTCCCAAATCAGTCGATGATTATGCGGCTTACGTTGAGCCATTCATCATTCCTGAGAATTAAAAAAGCAATACAAACAAAATGAAAATAACTAATGATTGAGTTGTTTGTTGGTTAACGAGGTGCATTCGATTATTCGATATTGATAATTGTTTATTTCCAGTCATAAATTATTTGTTGAACGAAAGCGGATTGTTTGAGTTAGAGCTTCTTCAAAAGCCAGATCTATGGTGGGCCAGATTCAATATCATTATCTCGCGAATCCCAGCTCGGAATTAAATCGATTTTAGTCGTTTTCTGACATTTCAAATAAGACGCGCAAAAAAAATGGTTTCAAAGAAAAAATGTTTATTCAGTTGAGTCACAAATCGGGAACATAAAAGCATTTTCAATCGTCGTCAAACGGAAAATCAACAATTAAATTGGGCTCATGCAACAACGTCAAACTAAATGTGAAATTTAAAGTGTCGATCCATTCCTCAAGAAGTCGATTATTTGACAATGAAACAATAAAAGTTCTTAAAGATCATCGGGGCTGCCTCGTCTGAAATGAAATTGCGTTCGGGTCGTTGAGATGAGAACGTGTTGTGTTGCGGCGGATGGATGACATTTAGTGATCGGCCAGCATTTTTATTGCATTCCAATTGCAGGCGCTCCAAATCGCGGGGACTCTCCACTTCGGTGTAAGAGGTGACGACGATTGGACAATTTTGACTGGTAGCCACTTTGATGGTTTCGGGCCATGTGTCCGCGCCATTGAAGCCAGTGGTTCGATACAGACCGGGATTGAAGAAACAAACTGAAATTTTTGTAAGATTCGCATTAGAAAGCTGAGTTGTAGCATTGAGGGAGTTTTTTCTTACTCAAATCTGGTTTTGTGAACGAGGACGATTGAGCGTATTGGTGATAGAGTTTGCCACATTGGAAATCAAACTTGGCAATTCGACAATTCTGCCTGCAAACTCGACACATTCGAATGCGACTGAGGATTTCCAATGGAAGATTTTCAGTATTCAATTCGGGACCACAAAATACAACACGCAATTCCTTCAGTTTGGGTGTGAGATGCAGGAAGAAAGTCTCCCATTTGTCGAGAACATCTGCCTCGAACTGCAGTTCGGCACCAATCAAATGTACTGTGAAAACTTCGGCGATTGGCTGTTCCGATTTTTGAGCTGCAAACAACGCTGTCAATGGCACCGTCGCCAGCTGTGAGAGCGTCACATAGACGCATTCGTCCTCAATGACTGTTGAAGGTAATGAATTATTTATGTGAACAATGTAGGGCTTGCGAGCAAATATACCTTTGTAGTCCTTGTAGAGGGTTTTGAAGACTTCATCGATGCTGTTTGGCAGAGCATACGGCTTGGTCATCACCTTCGAAGGCAAACTTGGCTCGATGCGACCGACATTCTTTTGTTTGATGATCAATTTCTGGTACAAATCGAAGGGCTTGCACCACTGCTTATGCTCGAGAGGGAGATGGTCTGAATGAGCTCCACAGTACGGCACCTGAAATGAATGAAACGATCCGTCAATAAACCCTCAATCGATTATCGATGCCGAACTCACTTGTCCGCATGCCGAGCAATCAGTCAACAGATTCTGACGCCATTCACGGCAACTGGACATGGTGCACAGGCGAGGAAATAGGATAATTTCCCGTTCGAATGGTTGCATTGGACGTTTCAGCAGATTCTCGCACAGATTGAGAGTGTGCACGCGAAGACTGCGATAGTCGTCATCGCTCAGCACACGTGCATTGTTGTAAACATGTCCGCCGCGTTTCTTGGCGATTTTCTGAATCGCTGAACAGAGGTCTTTGTGATTGGGTTGATCTTGATTGTCGTGCTCATTCGAGCAGTAGACAACCATTTGGCAACCTTTGCAGGGAAACCATTGGGGCGCCTTCAAGGCAGACGAACACACTTGGCACACCGTCGAGATAAACACAACGCGAGGTGCAAATTTGTATTCGAAATAGTCCTCCTCGTCGTCAATTAGCGATGCAATGGGCTGTTTGATCGATGGTGATGGAGCGGTTTTTGGGGTGGACGCAGTTAGGTTCGATGGTTTTGGTGGGATTTCCGGCTTGACCGAATGGTTTTGCGTTTGAGCTTTTGCATTCAGATTTTTCTGACATTTGTCAGCGACTTTGTCTCTCGGAGATTTCGACCGAGATTTTCCCTCTTGATGCGATTGAGCTTTCAAAGTGCACTTCCGGTCAGGACAGTCATCTTTCTTAATTTCAACCATTTTTGCATCGAGAATGTCCATGAGTTTCACTGCAGAATGCTGCTCTTGAACGAGCTTGGTTTGTGCATTGACCTCGGACGCTTCGCCGATATTCGCTTTTGCTTCATTGCTTGAATGCTTGCGATTTGCCTCATTTTTATTCCGCTTCTCCGCGGCTGGGCCAGCTGATTTGTTTGATTTGATGATTTCTTGGACCAGCGATTTCGCCTCATCTGCCAGATGTTTAACAGACTGAACAAAATCGCTTCCTTGCGCGTTTTTTGAACCGTCGTCAGAAAATAGATTGGTGTCAGCAGCGTCGCTGCTCAAAGAATCGGTTGCTATTATGCTCATATCCAGTGGTATGTCGGGCGCTATGTTGGCGTTAGGCAGTTCGACCACACTTAGCGTCGATTCAACAGCTGGCGATTGAAGACTCTTCTTTTGGATCGAATCAGTTGCTCTGCGCGATTGATCGGAAAGAAACGGAGTTGTTATTTGTGCTTCTGATAGCGATGATGGTTGAACGTGCTTGCTTCTTGCCTCCGGTGGTTCAAATTCTTCAATCATGCGAATCTCGACGGGCTCGGGGCTGTGACTTGCCTCTTCTAAGATTTTCCAGATTTTTGCCGTGCCATCTTTTTGAAAGTCGATTGGTGAATGCTCCTTCTCCGTTTTCCTCAGTTCAGATTCGAGGGGTGGCGGTGCTGAAGGTTGGCTCGCTGCAGCTGTACGTGGCTCTGCTACAGTTGCACTTGCGGTTGTTGGCTTTTTTGTGGAATCAGCTGGAGCACCTCCTTTCTGCTTAGAATTCTTGGGACTGTTCGGTTTTTGCTGAGCTCCTTTCTTTTCAGAAGCTTTCGATGCTGTTGCCTTTTGCTCATCAGTCTTTTTTTGAGTTGCTTTTTGTTTTTCTCCAGCGGCTTTTTCAGCCGCCTTCTTTTCTTCAACCAGTTTTTTCTCAGCAGCAGCTTTCTCTTCAGTGGCTTTCTTTTCAGCAGCTTTTCTTTTCTCTTCGGCGGCCTTCTCCTCAGAAGCCTTCTTCTCAGCAGCAGCTTTCTCAGCAGCTTGTCTCTTTTCTTCAGCAACTTTCTCATCAGCCGCTTTTTTGTCGGCAGCGGCCTTCTCAGCAGCTTTCTTCTTCTCCTCAGCCGCCTTCTTCTCAGACGCAGCTTTTTCAGTAGCTTTTTTCTTTTCTTCAGCGGCCTTCTCCTCAGCCGCTTTCTTCTCAGCGGCAACTTTTTCAGCGGCTTTTTTCTTTTCTTCAGTGGCTTTCTTTTCAGCAGCTTTTCTCTTCTCTTCGGCGGCCTTCTCCTCAGACGCCTTCTTCTCAGCAGCAGCTTTCTCAGCAGCTTTTCTTTTTTCTTCAGCGGCTTTCTCGTCAGCCGCTTTTTTCTCGGCGGCAGCCTTATCAGCGGTTTTCTTCTTCTCCTCAGCTGCCTTCTCCTCCGCCTTCTTCTTCTCAGCAGCCAATTTTTCAGCAGCTTTTTTCTTTTCTTCAGCTGCCACCTTTTCCGCAGCGGCCTTCTCTGCAATAGCTTTCTCTGCAGCTGCCTTCTCTTCAGCCGCTTTCTTTTCAGCAGCAGCCGTCTCCGCAGCCTTTCGTTTTTCTTCAGCGGCCTTCTCCTCCGCCGCTCTCTTCTCAGCAGCAGCTTTCTCAGCAGCAGCTTTCTCAGCAGCCCTCTTCTTTTCCTCAGCGGCCTTCTCCACGGCCGCCTTCTTTTCGGCGGCAGCTTTCTCAGCAGCTTTTTTCTTCTCTTCGGCGGCTTTTTCCTCAGCCACCTTCTTTTCAGCGGTAGCCTTTTCCGCGGCAAGTCTCTTTTCTTCAACTGCCTTCTTTTCCGCAGCAACCTTCTCTGCAACGGCTTTCTCTGCTGCGGCCTTCTCTTCAGCAACCTTTTTTTCGGCAGCGGCCTTCTCAGCAGCTCTTTTATTTTCTTCAGCAGCCTTCACCTCCGCAATCTGCCTTTCAGCAGCAGCTTTTTCAGCGGATTTTCTCGCTTCCTCAGCGGCCAGCACCTCAGCAGCTTTTTCAGAAGCTTTTTTCTGTTCTTCGGCAGCCTTATCCTCAGCGGTTTTTTTCTCAACAGTCTTCTGCTTCTCATCGGCGCCTACCTTTTCTGCAGATTTTAGCTTGTCAGCAGCCTTTTGAGATTTTTGAGCTTTCTTTGAAGCCTTTGGTGACTTCTTATCAGTCGGCTCACTCACATCACCTGTCACTGGCTTCATTTCCACTGGTTTATCATCAGCTTTCACTTGACACTGAGGCTCAGCAGGTGACTTTGAGGTCGCGGCTTTGGACAAGCAAAGAAGCTTATTCAAATTCTTCTGCAGTTCTTGCTGGAATTCTGTTTCTTGACGTTCTGCAGCTGCTTCCAAGTCAGCTTTTATCACGTTAGTCTCAGTTTTACTTGCGTCCAGCTTTCCTTCACATTGTGCAGATGGTAACTGCTCTGGAGCCCCCCACGTCAGAGTTTCATCATCATTCGAAGCAGCATTGTTATTCTCAGCTTTTGCTTTCTTCTTTTCCGCTCTCTTCCGATTTTTCAACTGACTTTTACTCAACGTGCCCTGTGGCTCAATTGGGCTCGCTTCCTTTGCTTCAACTTGTTTGTTTGCAGAGTCTTTTTCAACGCTGTCAGCTTTGAAACCAATAGAAGGCTCTTGCTTTTGAGCACTCACTGCTTCAACAACATCTTCTGGAGCATTACCCCCCTCTTTGTTTTTGTTCTTGTTGCGTTTCTTGTTTTTCCTCAAAGTATCCGCCCGCAATGGTGGCGATGGTTCTTTTTTGGTACTTGATGAACCAGCCTGTTCATCTTTTGATCCTGCAGCTTGTTCATCCTTCTCCAATACTTCCAGGACTGGGTCTGGAGCTGGAACTGTCTTGCTGGTCGGTGGAACCAGAGGAGCTTCTACCCCGGCGTCATTAGGCGAATCCGTTACGCTCGCAGGCTTTTGATCCGCTCCTGTGACCTCGGGGTTGACGTTTCCCTTCTTTTTATTCTTCCGTCCCATCGTTCTGAAAATGACAAGATTCATTAGTATCAGTTCTCGATGAATGACGGCCTATCATCATTCACCACAATCTACTGAACTCAACCACAATCGCATCGGTCAAAAACAAATTTCTTTTCAATTGTCGGAGCATTGGTCGCCTGAAGCAGACACATAGCCAGACTTGATTCCTCAAATAACCAGCAATGGGCAAAAACAAAAATAAAACTCCATTAAAACGATTGAGTTCCAATGTGCACATAGCTGCCGCACTGTACCGCTCTCAAACAGACTCGCAGCCAGCCGTATGGAAATCATTGTCTGAAGGCGATATCAAACTTATCATCTTGGAATAATGGCAACCGCATTTTTGAGCTGCCTCGCGTCTGTTACATCAGCAGCGTATCGAAAATAGCAAAACGCCGCCAAAAAAACCAGAAAAGCCAAAAAAAAAAAGCAATAAAAAAAACCTTCAAGTTGCCAACACGATTATTTTCATCGCCGTCAATTTGTATACGTTTTGTGAATCGCGATCGGTCGGATGGCATTTTCGAAAACAAAAAGAAAATCAATTTACTATTTTGTAAAATAGTAATTTTAACCAATCTATTTCGAGTCCCAAATAAAACTAACGACTGTCTGCAGAGCATACAACTTGCAATACCAAAACGACCGTTTGTTCGGCACAACTGTAATGATATTTTCGTTGGACACTGCTAATGGCACAGCTGTTCAACGGTTCAAGACGATTAAATTTTTCGTGACATTTGAAGACCGTTTCGATGCAACTGGCATTCGCATGCCAGTCCAAGTGGGATGTGAGACAATTTCATTTCAAATCTTTGGATAGGATGTTATGTCTGTGAATTTGAATTGCCACAGCCACCCATTCGAATACAGTTCCAAGTGAAGCGTTTAGCTAATTGGCGGAACCTCGGAGCAATGGAAGGAAAGTTGTAAAAAAAATGTCACCACTCTCTGGCGAGAGGTTCATTCACACAGGGATCACCCGCCTGTTGAAACAAATCCGAATTCTTACAACTTCGTCGATCACAAGGAAAACTGCGTCCACCCCATCGAGCATGAAATCACCCCCTCTCCAAATCACAGTCAAATCCAAAACTATCGCAAATCAAATTCTTACATTTTTTCCTCGTCGCTCGAGGGAAGATCACTTCACGAATCCCTCACACCGCGATTCAAATTCACTTGGCCACAAATCACTCGCACACGTCTCAAAACGAAAACAATAAAGCACCGATCGAAACTCTTCCGCCAGCGACAAAAACTGACTAACAATAGATCTTAAAGATCACGCAGTACGAGCTCGGACAATAATCAGCGATGTTGAAGCATATTTTAAATAAATCGTGAACATGCGCAAACCGTCACGACAAATAGAAACAAAACTATGAGCATCAAGTACATTGACCATTTCGGCTGGCTGCGCGAATAGTTCTGGCCGAAATCGTTCGTTTTTAACTTTGGCTCGCGGCGAACGGTCGCAATGAACATTCAGTTGAGGCAGTCGATTTCGGTGAACTGCACACAAGGTTGCCGTTCGGCGCCTATTTTTTTTGTAAAGAAAAAATCGCTTTTCGATAGCTCCACCCATGAATGGCAAAGCAATTGGAATCAAGCGGATCGATGGGTGAGTGATAAGACATTTCTAGTGCACGCGAGAGCAGCATGAATGGTCGCCTCGTTGACCGTTTGCTTTCTATTGTTGATGAGCTGCGGCATTTGCACAACATCATTCAACTCGCCCAGCTAAATTGCGCGTCTGAATAGAATCGAACATGCTTGACGATAGATAGCCTCTTTCTCGCATAGCAGTTGCTCGAACCACCTCACACTGCTCCTGCAAGTATGCACCCACCAAGTGGAGCCGGTTTGTGATTTCATCTTCCGAAATCCCTAGAGTTCAATAACTGAACAACAGTTAAACAATTCAAACATTCTAATCGAATGTCCATTCGCCGACGGTCAATTCCGCCGGCCAATAAAGATCCAGTTATTATTTCACGCACTCTTTTCAATTCAAACTCAATTCCCTCATCGATTTATGAGCATGACAGTGCGAAACGTAAAAGCATTTTGTTGCATCGAAATGTACACAGCGTTAATTAAATCAAATCTGGTTGGCCAATCGTTAGCAATTAACATAAACATGAAATTCATTTAATTTTCAATTCAATTAAAACATCCAGAACGAGAACGAACGCTTGCGAGCAACACGATGACGAAGATTCATTGCATGGCTAATGCGATGCAACAAACGCACGCTGCGCATGTCACTGTCATCGTTCGCTGTTGCATTCACATATCGGTTTCAGTGGAAAGAAAGCGGGCAGGTCATGTCACAGAATCCGAAATGTGAATATTAAATTTCCAGTGCAATGTGATTGCAGTCAGGCGGCAGTGTGGTCGCTTGAGTGGCGGAACATTTGAATGCGAGTTTTTTTGCGGCCGGTTCGTCTTTGGCATTGGATTCAATTGAGATTTCCGGTGCTGAACGTTGATGGGTCTCGTCCTGCTTTTCGGAATTCCAATATTGGACTGATGCATCCTTCTTGTCCTTCTTAGCTCCGACGCACTTCCACTTCGGAAACGCTCCTCAACTGGGCGATTGCGAAAACTCGACCAGCCAATGAATGCGTCAGTCCACGTGAAAATGAAAATTAAAACCGCCTCTTTGCAATTACAGGTAATTAGAACCCGTGACAGGGGCGACACGAGACACATGACCACTTACCACTCATGATTTCATTCTAATGCACTTTTTTCATCAATATTTTCGCTAGTCGAGATGATCGTTACAGAGCACCGCTGAGTGTGTCGCATAAATAATCCGGCTCGGTAATGGTCGCCTTGAATGAAATGAGACGAATATGAAATGAAGTGGCGGCCAGAATTGGAGGTTTGTTGTAATTGAAAGCTCGTGATTGCCCCACCAGTATCGAAAACCAGCTTCCCAGAATGCTCAGGGATTCTGAGAAGATTTGAGGTGGGCTCAGGGTCTCACACTTCCAAACGATTTCGTTGAAAACTCTGAGTCAATTGCAAACGGACTAACTCAGCCTCCGAGACGGGCAAAATGCCGACAAACAAACTCCATTCGATTCACAGACAGGCATTCATTCACGCAATCAATGAACGGCTCATGAAAACAGGTATTGTTTGGATGGCATTCATGTCGAAAAGCCAGTTGAGAATTCAGACGTGGTGAATGGCCCACCCACCAGACGCATTAATATTCTTCATTACATCAATTGCTACAACCAGAACAGTTCGAAACCGACTAACTGATGAAATGATCGGGCAACGACAACGTATGCCGATAGCCGATAACATTGTTATTGAATAATTTGTAGCCCACGCCATTCAACGGCACGACCACAACGGGTCCAAGCGATTGACTCTTCACGAGCGCACTGCATTAGCTTCACATTCGCAAATGATTTGATGGCATTTTACAACATTTTACGTTGATGCGCAGCCGCAACGAGAGACATCTCCGGGTGGATGGCATTCTTTGCGATGGCGATCGATGCCACTGCATTAGCATAAACAAGTTCCGTCCTTGGTTTTGTCATGGAAATTACCATACGCCGGCCGATGCATCATCAGTCGCATCCGAAACACATCGCAGACGTATTGATTGGCCGCTTTGGCGAATATTCAAATGAAGGAAACACAAATCAAAGTGAATCGATCCGGAATGGATTAAATCGGGTTTTTTCTCGCTTCATTGTCGATTGACTACCGTGCCCGAGTGGCGTCGTTGTGAACCAGTTTTGGAGAGATTTCGGGCTGGTGAGAATGGCATCACAGACTCCTTCCCTTCGCAGTCGTCTTGGGACTCAACGCAGTCTTAGACTAGACTTGGCATTTCACCGAGACACGTCTCGCTTTGCTCAGTCAAAACGACCTTCCGCGCGACGTGCAGCAACTCCGACATCCGATCGATATCTCAATTCACCATTTTGCACCAAATAAAGCTGAGATCAAGCGACCACTTTTCTGGTATTTGCCACAATCGCACGAATAAATCTGCTCAACGATTCGACGATTAAAAACAGCCGACCAACACGATGATCGTGCGCATTTTCCAAATCAATATGTAATCAATGCACGCGCGTGGCAATGTTAAACGAGAATGCAAACATGACGGATTGAATTGGATGGCGGACAGGCTAGACGAGACGATACGAATCAACATGAGATATTGCACGCGGTCGCAAACCGAAGCAGAGAATCAGAATTTTTGCCATTTGGAATCGATGGAATGCGCATGCTCGACAGCTCAACATGCAACAGGTAGCATCCAGCCCAAAGTAACCGAATCTCCGTCACATCCCACTCGATTGCAAAAGGGCATCGCTGGCTTTCTCTGATGCGATGCGTTCCAACGATAATCCACCGAACAGCAATCGATTGATTGCAATCATTAACTCGAACAAAGAAAAAAATAGCCTTCCAACACAACGGCAACTGCAGCAACGTTGCAACATGCACAATGTTCCAAATCAACGTGGGCTTATCTGTTCAATCTGATTGCCTTGTATGACTTGTTGCTGTCAGACTTCCATAATTTCTTCCATCCAAAAGCGATCATCTGTTTGCGTAGGGCGCGCTGGCATTGGCTTTCGCGACACACACACAAAAATCACATGCCGTTGTTTCATCCGTCGCTAAATGTCGCTCGTCCGATGCCGTTCATCAACATTCAAATGCAAAATCGCATTCATCACACACTAATGGTGACGGCACACAGCCAGACACTGTCTCAGGTGACAGAATGAAGAATCGAATCGAATTGTTTGTCGCAATTTTCTCATAAATTATTCATTTT
>JANSTV010051550.1:0-13867 GCA_027564135.1 Lestremia cinerea
GTCGAGCGCACCCTGATGGATGTGCTCGATCTCTACTCAGAATCGGCATTTTTTCATGTCTTCCTCTTTGTCGCATTGCTTTTGCGGTTCGGTTCTTCTCCTTCTCTCTCTTGTGCTCTGGACGATCAGCGGTCCGTTCCGTTTCGATGAATGTGTCAGCGTGCGTGTATGTGCGTGTGTGTGTGTGTGTGTGCGTGTGTGTGTGTGTGCGTGTTGTGGCCTTTTTTTCGCTCATCTCTTTAAATTCTGTCGAAAAAGTATTTGACCTTCTGGCAATGCTGCCCGAAATAGATGCACACCGCATGCACCATCGCGCGCAATACACACCGTCACACACGGCCGCAACAAATCGGATGTGAATTTCAGCATGCTCTCTTCTGGTTGTTTTATCCCATTTCGATCATCATCGAAATAATAAACACCGCTTTATGGCCATTTATTAACGCACATCCCATTGCCAATGTACTTGAATTCGGAATGTAGTTCGTTGTCTTCGCCAGGCACACGACGCTGGATGACGATTATGACGAAGATGATGACAACAACCGCGTGTTGTTTATAGATTTTCGTGTGCGATGTGCGAAGAAAGATAGAGAGAGAGAGAAAGAGAGAAAGAGAGAAAGAGAGAAAGAGAGAAAGAGAGAAAGAGAGAAAGAGAGAAAGAGGGAAAGAGAGAAAGAGAGAAAGAGAGAAAGAGAGAAAGAGAGAAAGAGAGAAACCACCCCTAGCGTCCTCGTCAAGCAAATTGACTCCTCCTATTTTAGGTGGATAAATGGAGGGAACGGGGGATGGGGAACGAAATCAAGTAAGTAAATCCTCTCCTTGGGTGGTTCATTTTAAGAAAACACCAGTTTTCCAAAGGAACTCGCTCAGAATAATTACTGGGAGCTGGGACGTGGTAGCTAAAAAGAGATGCTATCTCAATGGTTCGATTCCAGCAGCTCTTCACTTCTTCCCTCCCGCGCGAACAAGATTTGCGGTCGGTCACTCGATCGACCGAATTTTTTTCAAATTTCAGTACGACCGGAAGAACTCTGTTTTGAATTAAAGTTGCGCCATTGGTTTTGAAGCCAAAATGAAATTAGCCAAGCTTGACAGTTGGTGTTATTGAATGATAGAACTGGAAGTATAGATTGCTATTTTTTTTTTTTTTTTGTAATTTGTAAATGTTCGATGGTTCGTGGATTTTTATTTATAGATTGCTAAAAAAATACTCTTGGGCTGATTCCAACGATCTCTTCATTTTCAGATAGAATGACCTTCGGCCACGGTGACATCCGTTGAAGAATCGCAACTACTTCAAGTACTGATGCCTCTGCGATTCTGCGACTGCGGCGTGAACAACCACGAAACAAAATGCTTCATTGTCATTTTGCCGGCAATGTGCATGCTAGTGAATAATGAAGATGATTGGAAAAGATGATGAACGCATTTATTTCATTCAACATCGCATCTTCGAATGAGAGTTGAGACAAATACACTTATGTGTGAAAAAAACTCAGACAATTTATCAGAATATAAGTGCACAAACAAAAGTGAAATCAAAAAAAAATTGTACACTCATTTTTCGATAAGATCGACGTCAAGCATCAACAAGTATCTGTGGCAGCGATTCCAGGGACAAGTATGGATTTCCTAAATGATCCTGTTTTTGCTTTTTTCGGTGAGTTCAATTCAGAATTTTGATGAAATATCGCTAGTACGGCAGTCGAAGTCGAAGACACGTTATTCTCATCTATTCATCCATCGTCTCGATACCTCTTCCGTGAGAACCAACTCCGGAAATTAAATGTTTTGCTTCTAATATCGATGGGTTGTTCTCTTCAACGGAGGCTCTCGTGCTGCTAAGAAAACGAGAGCACGCATGGAGACCGCAAGTGACACAGTTTAGTTGTCAGTGAAAGCGAAAAACTAATTTTGTTTCCGAAATTAATGCGCAAACGCATCAAAAGCATCTCAAACTGGTTTTTCCGAACTGAAATTGCTACGAAAATAGTGTATTTTTGGGGGTTGATATATTTCATGCTTTGATTGTTGTATTGATCAAACACATTGCTCGAATGCATCGCCGCAAGGTAAACCTCAAGCGGACGTGTGCATGAGCCATCATCTGAACAGTGATGTCAGCGACGTTCTGAGTGGCTGCTTGCCGTGCTGCGCTTGTATTTCATTTCATTCTCATTCTGAGGGCTAGTGTCGTTTTCGTTTACAGTGCAATCATTCTGGATTCTCGAAACTCAGAAATTTATTCGATATAAAGGCTTCGGCTCAATCCGACTTAAACTTCCCGACCAGCTCACAGCTCTGTCATTACGTGGCTATGCATTGATGAATCGCATGTACGCAAGGTATGCGCACTCTACATAAGCCAATATTTATAATCAGTGTTGCACTTGAAAACTATCAAGTAAGTGATGGGCTTGTAAGTGCACGATTGTTTCTGTGCTCAGTTTTCATCAATGAACGTGAGAAAGAAGTCAGCTTTGTTCAGCGGTGTTTTCGCCAGTGATGAAGATATTCATCTGTTAGTTTTGATAGTGCACTAGTCCGTATATGAGTTCTTACTATGTTTTTTGCGGAGTCTAATACATACAGCATTCAATAATACTAACGTGAAATCAAATTACAAAGCAGTGGAGAGTGGTTTTCTAGAGCAAAATAAGCAGCATCGTGGATTCTCGTGGTGGTAAGGATCCGTCAAGAACCACAATGGATTACCCTCGATCAATAGGTAAAGAATAGCATGGTTTCGAAATTTATCAAATTGCCAGAGAGTTTGTCAGCTCGCAAACCATGAAAAATGCATTGCTTGCGTTGCTCTCCGACAAGAATCGAATCCTTTGAATGAAAGATCGCCATCTGAACATCTTTTCTTATATTTTGTATTTTTCGGTCAACGCACAACTACGCAAAAGTCGAATTTCACTCCCATTGCAAAAACCCTATTAACGACAGTGATCAGCGATTAAATTGGTCTTCTGGCTTGCATGATTCGACTTCTCCCTTCGGTCGGGAATACATGGGCTGCCCATACATTTCAGACATATGAACGAGAGCTTGATTCCGGCAACCAGAGTGCTGCATAGTATACCAAACTACTAGCTAACAAAGACAATTAGTAAAGTTTTTTAAAAAAAAAAAAAAAAAAACAAGGAAAAAATTCAAAATAATCTCTTAGAAAATCTTAAAAATGCGAGATAAATTGTAGAAAATCGAATTTTTAAGTTGTAAGATGTTTTTTAAGCTTGGAATCAGAATAGTATACTGTTGTGGATGAATTTTGGTAATAGTAGTTTGGTATACTATGTTGTACCCTGCCGGCAACACAGTGAGTCCCGAGACGTGCTGCCAATTGCTGTGTTAGATTAAATTCAATTGTACGAGGCTGTACTACGAGCCATATCGCTATCCCAATCCGCAAGGTAGCAGATACGTTATTGGGCCTTATTTGAGAATCAGCGGAAGCCGCTCTAACGAATTCTTAATTAATAAAATTAAATAGCTAAATCGACCGAGTCTCAGCTTCAATGTCACAAGATGATGGCCTAGTTATGTACTCCGGAAACATTGCATACTAAGACGTGAGTGCGTAGCCAGATCATTACGGGAAAAATGGTTTTCGTTTCAACTCAAGCAGGCCACGAAAATGCTGATCGTCTCAATTATCAACAAAATGTAATCACTAACATGGACGAGGATTTCACGTGCATTTTCCCTTTCATGCAAATCAATTTAATCTTACTTTTATTAACATTTTGAGCATTTCGTTCAAGATCATGCGAGAAAAGAAGAGATGTGTTTTATGTTATTTTTGTTGTTATTTTTTTACATCGACCGAGACACGGATTCGTGATGATTACAAAGCGTCAATAGACGGAGCGGATTTTTCTTTCTGCTCAATTCAACATTTAATCGTTCGAGCAGAGCAGAGCAGAGCAAAAAGAAACCAAAACAATGATTAAGAGATAGTAAAACTAAGTCTACATTCGAGTGATTCACTCACACTTCTCCGTTCGGCATACGCCAATTATGAATGAATCTCGTGCAACAATTCCTCCAAGCTACGTTGATATGAAAAATCAACAGACAAGAACTGAAATGGAAATCTCAGTGTTGTAAATTGTTCCTATCGTGGGTAAAAGTGAAAAATTGATGGAACATAATCATAATCGCTTAATACGAAGAAAAATTTGCAAACTTTGAAAATGAAACGACTCAAAGCATTCAAGACGTACACCCAACCATCGAACACGCATGCAAATTCACTCTGATATTCGTTTCGCCCCAAATATTTGCAATGATTATCGTGCAGCGATTAATACAACAAATTATGCGTTTGGTTGTGGGCGTTTATTATAACGCGCCACTTAATCTCTGAGATTGTTTATCACTAGCAGTTTTGACAATGATAAAGCCCATGCATAGCAGATTCTGGTATATTCATAATCATCGCAGCACAACAACGATCGATCACGATGAGGCTCATGGACCAATTCGAAACATTTACTAGCAGGATCGTTTTCCTCCATTTTGCGAAAGTCAGATGACATGACGAGTGGAATAGAAAGAACACTGAGTCTGGCCGTGAGCAGGTGTGTTTTCGGCTATTCGAGAATTCTTTGTGTTAATCAAGATTTATTGATTGATTGTCTTTTGAAGAGAGAAAGAATATCCCGAAAAACGCATAAACACATACATTTCCAGAAAGAGGAAGAAAAAAATATTAAATGAAATCATCCTCTAAAGAAAGCCGCACATGTCTGCTCACACTCACATGTGCAAAATGCAAGTGTATTGAACCCCGCGAAAGCAAAATGTTTGATCAATAACATTTATTTATGTAAAAGATTTATAATCGTAACTGAGCTAATGCAAAAACTCAGTGTGTCTAGAATGGTTTTTTTTTCTATTTCTCCCTCGTGAATAAAACAAAATTATAAGAGGAAGAAAGAAGAAAAAGGAGAAAAAGAGAAGAAAGAAAACATTATGACTATTTGGAGTGGTGACGATGGAAACCGTATAATTAGCCTTCAAAAATTCATGCAATTGCTATGCAACCCATAACTAGTATTCCAATTCCACCAAAGAATTAACGTCGGTTGTGAAATTTTCGATTTTTCGAGAATAGAATTCAGAACGATTTTGAAAATTGTGCGTCTTTGTCCAAGTTGAGAGTTCATTTTGAAGAAAACCTTGTCATTTGACATTGAAACATGAAGTCGGGTAAATTCTGATCTGAAAGATTTCAAGAGCACAGCGCTGGAGATTGATCGGCATTGATCAATTGGCACAATTTATTTTGAAAGTGAAATAGTTCCATTTTTTTCGAAAATATTTTCCGTTTCTTTGCTTTTGTAGGCCGTACAGACTTTATCGGAGGGATCGACAACGAAGCATTGGATTTTGGCCAATTTGAATCTTTTATTCAAGTTACTACGAATAATGTGAATAATGTCAACACTGCGAATAACGTTAATTGTGGAACATCAACAGCGTTGACAGCAACGGCGAATGCTGTGATATCATCGCCACCGATCTTGAACTCTGTGGCACACAGCACAACCTTAATCAATGGCAATCCACCATCGCACTTACCTGAGAGCCCTCCTGATTCGAGTAGCGAGCCGCCATACAGTCCCGTCGACTTGCACGCAATCAGCAACCTGAGTACCTTGCCCTCTATTCACATTCAAAATCAGATTCATCGCCATCTGCAGCAATCCCCAACGCAACAGCAGCAGCAACAACAACCAGCAAATCATCACCAACGAAACAATCAACACATACCAATTGGGTTGACTGATAACGCAGTTAACTCAAACGTAAGCAGTGCGAACGGCAGTGGCAATAGAATTCTGCACAAAACTGAAGACATCTTATTAGCATCAACAATGGCCCCGGCCATTCCTTTGAATATTATTACAAGTCCAGAACTAATGCTGCAACAGCCAGTAAGTCCTGTGACAATGAGAACGCGTTAAACTAAAATTGCATGATCTTTACATCGCTTGTTATCTACAGAGTCCTACACTCCTCGACTTGGGCGAACAACAACAGCAACTTCATCAGTCGCGCTTGTATCGCAACGATATGAATGGAAGCACCGGTGATCTGAGCTCTGGTGGGTTTGCTCTTCAAGTTAAGCCTTACTGCAGAGAACCTATTAATCCAGATGATTATCAATATTTAATGACAGATATCCTGTATCACAATCATCACCATGCCAACTCATATCATCACCATCATCACCACCAAAATCAGCACCAAAATCTTAACCAAAATCAGGCGCAAATTTCTCATCCTCATAATCAACATGGGACGCCGTCCCAGCCAGTTCCGTCTCTGAATTTGTCCGATCTGCAAGCCATCATCAATCCCCGAAAGCGTCGTCTGTCTGAGCAGCAGGCGGATGTCGATTCGATTATCCAGAGTGCATCATCCAGTGCAGTAACTCTCGTCAAACCGGAACCAGGTGAGCATGTGCCTCAGGAGCTTGAAGTCATTTGAATTGGAGCTCAGTGATGATGATGAAGTTTTTCAGGTTCCTTGAGTCCTATGTGTCCGCCGACAGCCGTCGAGCGCATGTCTCCAGTAGTGATTGCCATCACCAGTGGTGTAGTGGGCTGCGACACCATCAGCGGGCATCATACGCCATTGCTGATGGAAACAAGCAACTGTAGCACAAGTAGTAGCCCCGCAGCGACCAACGCTGATGCAATGCAACAGAACTCCGATGGGAGCGGAAATGATCAGTGTCCGTTGCAATGCATTCGCTTTTCTCCTTTCCAACAGCAAAACTGGCACATTTTGTGTGACCAAAGCTTACAAGAGTTGTAAGTGCAATTGGCATGCCAAGACTGAAGCCAATCCAACTGGATTCATTCTGATTCCTTCCAGACCGATTCCACATTACCGTGTTGATGCCGATAAAGGCTTCAATTTCTCAAATTCAGACGATGCGTTCGTTTGCCAGAAAAAGAACCATTTTCAAATAACTTGTCACGCCCAATTGCAAGGAGCTGCAGCAATATTCGTTCGAACCGGCAACGGCTTAGAAAAAATCAAGTCATTCCATCTGCATTTCTACGGCGTGAAATTGGAGGCACCCACTCAAACGATACGCGTCGAACAAAGTCAGTCAGATCGCTCGAAGAAACCCTTTCATCCGGTGCCGTAAGTACTCAACACCGGTCGCCCAACACATCCAGAACGGATTTGATAAGGTTTATTTTTATTGAAAACCACCCAGTATCGATCTGCAAGATCGGCAAGTGAGCAAAGTGACAGTAGGACGTTTGCACTTCTCCGAAACGACAAGCAACAATATGCGGAAGAAAGGACGACCCAATCCCGAACAAAGATATTTTCAGCTAATCGTAGGGTTGCACGCGCACACACATTCTGGCCACTTTCCCGTCATCAGTCATGGCAGTGAGCGTATCATCGTTCGGGTATGCTGTTTTAGCAATGATTTCTCAACGAAATATAACTCTCCCAATCTTTGCCGCAGGCTTCAAATCCTGGACAATTCGAAAGCGATGTCGAGTTATGCTGGCAACGTGGTCTAACGCAAGAATCAATTTTTCATACTGGTCGTGTTGGCATCAACACGGATCGTCCAGACGAAAGTCTAGTTGTTCACGGCAATCTCAAGATTTCTGGACACATCATTCAGCCCAGTGATAGCCGAGCGAAAAAGGAGATAAGCGAGCTGGATACGTCTCAACAGCTGCAAAATATGAAGAGAATTCGTGTGGTCAAGTATCGCTATGAGCCCGAATTCGCGGTTCACAGTGGGCTGGCTGATTTAACGAGTATAACGGGCAAGGACTGCAATGGCAAGTCTGGCATAGGTTCCGCCTTCGATGTTGTTGACACCGGGGTCATAGCTCAGGAGATTCGTGAGGTTCTTCCCGATGCTGTGCAAGAGGCTGGTTCAGTGTTGCTACCAAATGGTGACGTCATCGACAATTTCCTATTGGTGAACAAAGATCGCATTTACATGGAAAATATTGGTGCTGTCAAAGAACTGTGCAAAGTGACGGGATCCTTGGAAACACGAATCGAGCAACTCGAGCAGATTAATTCAAGATTGATTCACGTTCAGAAAATTGGTATCTCTAACTCCTCCAATTCTCCACTCCTGAAAAAAACCACCTAGATTTCTTGCAGATCGCCAAAAGGAGGATTGCGCGCATCTCAACTGTAAGATCAACGATCCGGAGGGTGGTCTAGAATCGTGCTCGAACAAGCTGATACAGTTCATTATTGTTGTACTGGTCGTGGTGATGGCTGTATGGTACTTGTCATTTCATACGTTTGGCAATAAGTGACCGTCGTATTAATAGATTAGCTTCCTTTGATCTTTCCAGCCTTGCAGCGATATCAACTCTTTACTTCGTAGAGCACAGTAAGCAGAACGACCGATACATATCTCGATATGAAATAAACCAACTCACGCTCAATGGTGCTGGGGTACGAAACAGGGGCAGAGGGGGCACAAAGGACCGTTTGAATTCGGGCGGGGGCATTTATGGCTTCGATCAGTCCAATTGGCCTCACACAGAAAGCCAGCATCAATCCGTAGGCTACACAATAATATCACCGACGCCTCACAAAGACCGAGTAGACCGACAAAAAACGAAGCTACAAACCCTCGGAGCAGTTACAACTGCTTCAAGTCCTATATCACGTGCAAATGCGACAGATTTGCCCAGAAAATCGGCAATCTCTCCCGCCAAGAGAACAGGTGATACACTTGTAATAGCCCATCCCAACTCAGATGTGCATAACTCACACATAATACCATCGTCGTCATCGTCGTTCACTCCTCTTGGCGTGCCCGTACCTCCCATTGACTTGGGAAAAAAAGACGACGATAGCTCGTATCTGCAACGGATGATCAACGGTAATGCTGTTAAAAGGCCAAAACCGTACAGTCAACAAGAACATGACCCAGTGAAAAACTTCTTAGCAACAGCTGGAGTGCCTGCGCTCCCTCCACCATTTGAGCAATCCAGTTCGGACAATAATGTTGATTCTGGAATCTCGCTGATTTCCGAGCACAATGAATTGAACTGGACCAGCCACGATAACGGCTACTTGCTGACCGACGTCGAAACCAATGTGATCGATATTGGGCAGTCCGCGACGCGAAACGACAGTAATTTGCCTGACATTCATTGACAAAGAACTGCGAGTTTTGATTTTTTTTTTTTTTGACAGGCAAACTTGATGATCGGAATGTACTGAAGCTTCGAAATCCGGAGGTAGAGCTGCAGAGCAAAGGTAATTTACATTTGAATCGCAACGCAACTCTGAATTGTCAACTGCAAGCTCCCTCCTCAGATGGAAAATTGGTCTTCAAATCGGAATACAATCGCGAATACACCATTGATTATCCGATCGGTATACCAACGCATTGCCTGACGACGAGCATTGCATCTGGAAAATCTGATTCCACGAAAATTCCTTCGCCGATATTGAATCATCAGTTGACCCTAGAGCCGGCAGGCACTTCAACTGCGCCGGGTCAAGACGTCATGTCACAGTGTCCATCGGTTTGCTCAAAAGATACCGTTGCCAATCAGGCACCTGAAATTTCCGAAGCTATCGAACTATCGATCTCGATTCCTGAAAACGTTGATATCTTCGATGCAAACACGACGAATAAGCCATCGACAAAAATTGATTTGCCGGAGAACGTGGATATGATTAATGAAAATTCAACAACAGCGATGACGTCATTGATGGCACCAACAAAATCATCCACTGCACACAACGACAACGCCCAATTTGTTTTCAATGAAACAATAGATTTCCCTCCATCCTCGTCATCAGCCATCGATCTTCCGAATGTATACGACTCGCACATCCGAATGTCCGGCATCAGCAATTTGTCCTCATCGGTCGTCCAACAAAACACCAGCGTCAGTACAAATAGCGACCACGATGATCAAAAAGCTGAAGCTTTCGAAAGCGACATTGACAGCGCGGATATATCAGCGGCTGCATCTGTTGTTGCAGCAGCTGCAACAGCATCGGCTTGTTTATTGGTTCAGTTGATGATCCGAACAGAGGCTTTCAATGCAACGATCGGCTCCGATGAAATATGTCCAAAATATGATGGCGGCGGACACAGCTTCAACATCACCTACAATATATCGATTTCCAAATACATGCGGGAAAATCGCTTCGAACTAATCTTTGTGTAAGTGCTATTCCAGTCCAATCAAGGCCATTCACCAACTTCATTTTTTCTCAGCACACCAAGCCCGTTCAATTGGCGCCTCTGTTCGACCAAGCAGCGCACTGAGAAAGATCACAATGTTCAAGTTGAACACTACAACATCACCGAAGAAACAACCATTTTCCCATTGGGGGTGGTCATTACCTCAGTGTTTGACGTTAAGATACCTGCATTTGGCATTTTTGAACGGCAGATGGAGTTCAAAACGACCATCGACTCTAGCAATGTGGTAAGTAGTATCTGTCAGGAGTGCTCAATTTTGAGCAAGTAACCGCATCTATTGTGAATACGCTCATATTCCAGAACTTTTGTCGGCCTAACGAAGCGACTTGGACGAATGGCAGTTCGGTTCAGCTCATTGTGTATAAATTGAACATTTTCCGGAACTGTGTTTAGAGCTCGGACGATTTAACGCAGCGGCTCAGTCAAAAGTACTTGATTGCTAGCGAGATGAAGAAAACATCAGCATTAATCGAGATTGATTGATATTGTTTACACGACAGTCATTACAAAAAAAAAATCAAAGTTTATTAATTGATGAATCGGTTTGATTTTTGAGATATATTTTATATGATTTTAATAGTTTCCGTTTTCAACTAATTTAATGATTCAAGTTTAATCATTAAACGCACTCATTCTCTTTCAATTTTCTCTGGGCAGATGATACGGGAATTTTTTTTTTATTTTTCAAGTATTTCTATTTTATTGTAAATATAATTTAATTTATGTAGTCTACGTAGAATATTGGAGATTGATCATTGCCGCAGGCCAGGAGTCGCGTGTGGCATATTCCCGTGGTGCTTATTATCAATATAACGGTCGGACTTCAGACCCCTATGATTAATTTATTTTTCCGTTGTGGTAAAAAGCAATTGGTACTCCCCGCCTATGTGAGTTGTCATGCGCAATCTTTCAGTTGAAAGAAAAGATTAATTGTAAGAAAATAAATAAAGCAACGCATTTCTCCGCTTCCCAATGCAATTTTTCCGGTTATCCTGAAATGCAATCCACAAGGCTTATCATGAATCTTATCAGGATCGCAAAAATTTTATTTCAATTAAATCCGATGAGTTGAGTATGGTGGAAGCAATTTCACGTCTCTCATAATCTTCACAACAAATGTATAAAGTATATTTAATGAAATCGTCAGTATATTGTAAAGAAAGCAACTCCAAGATTCAAACGTTTGTTTTTTTGTCTACTTGAGAAGATCTTAACTTATCAGTCTTTCCATGCATTCTCCAGATGGAACCAACAATATTTTTCTCTTTAGTAGAAATTGTTCCCCCTTCGTAAGTTGAATCTAATATGTTGCTGTTGAAAGAAATTGATATTGAAGATATAAGACCGGTCGACCTGTTCGATATTTGTTCGTTCAAATCGATCGTATTTCTGGCACTTCATCGAGTTGGATGATTTATTTCCTTTGGCTAACCAGATTCATTTCTTTATTGATTTCATTTTTTATTGATCAATTTGGAACGAGTTTTCTGAATCATTTTGTTTTTCGTATCGTGTGCACGAGCTAACAACAGAACTGAACCACTAGTTGCAAGGAACAAGGCAGGCAAGTCATCCCTGATCATCTGAACCGACGGCGAATCGGCTAAAAGAAATTACCGGTTTGGACCCATCACCACGAGGTTTGTGAGCGCTGAGCAGACAAGACGATCGATCGACACCTCTGGATAACGATGACCATGGAGAATGAGCAGAAATTCCAGTGCATACATAGTAAATTTAACCGTCAAAAAATCTCACAAAATCATCACCTTGAAGCCCAGGGCCTATAATCAGGCACGAGATGCTTAAATTGGTGGAAATTGGAACCTCTTCTTTTTCATTTTCACGTGTAAATTCGGAAAGTTCTGCTGTTTTTTGCCGGAAAATTCGTCTTTTATGGTGAAAATGGTTGAAAATGGTTAATGTGCAAAAATTGGTGAATTTGGCGATTTTTTCTCTGGTCGGAAGAAGTCGCGGAACGCGTAAAAAGTCACCCAGGTGGCTGAAACTTCGTATAGCTCGGGTGGATATGGACTAAATGGCGCGTCACGCCGTGTGATAAAATGATTTCGATTTCGATTTCTTTTCGATTTTTTGCAAGCCAAACATACGATCTGGCTCGGTTGCAGTTGAAGTTGAAGCAGTTGAAGATGCTCGAGCAGCATCAATTGCCCGTGGAGCAATGGGACGTTATGATGATTCATTTGCTAAAACTAAATTGCTAAATCTAAATCTACCCGCGTACATTCACGAACTCTCAGCTGTAAGAAACGGCAGCTGCCTTTCCTGCGGCGCTGAAATTTTATCTGCTAGGGAGGAAGACTCCGAGCACTTGAAATCACGCAGGATTGTGGGCTGGAGGTGCAATTTCGTTCGATGAGACAAGATATTGGAGTAGCTTAGTGTTATGCGTGCCAGTGGTTGGGCCGTATAAGCAGTAATTGTCATCATCGTAGGCGCTGCTTTAGTCAACAACAAAGATTCCTTTCCAATCACGCCAGGACGCACTTCTCCGAAGTGCTGCTTCTGCAATAGAGGCCACGTTGCTTTATTTCACAAATTTTCTGTCAGAATGGCTGAAGTTCAACGAATATCGAAAAACAGCTCGCAGCAAATGAAATACGCCACAAGAGACATGGGACATGGACAAGGTGTTTCAATCACCATCTGGCTGATTCCAACGCTGAAGCAAAAACAAACATCACTCTGGCAACCAATCAACAACGCTTTCAACCTGGATTTTTTATCACAAAATGACGAGGTAGTGACGCTGATTCCTGGACCCTCGCTCGACGAAATCGCGAGAAAAACAATTAAATGAGTTCAAGTTCTCCCAGCTGACGAAGCCAAATTTGCTCGAAAAATGTTGTTGGTCCGACACGGAGTCGAACATCTTTTCTTCGGATGACAAACCGACTCGTCAGTGCGCAGACGATGCTCTAACCACTGGGCTGTGAAGGTCCTGCAGTTACACGAGCTAATTTTTGATATTGACTTGCATCAACTGAGAGAGATGACTGACTCTATGCCCAACACGGATGCCTGTCTCTTTCAATTGAGTGAGGATGGAAGCAGCTTGTATCAAATCAATGGTTTCGAAATTGCTTTCCTTACATTCTCATCGGAAGAGCGCAGGTGAATGATGATCGAGTTTGTGACCAACGGGTTTTGGATGATTAGATGTAATCTTCAAAGAAAAACAATCGAATTGGATATCTCATCGAAAAGTTTTCAAACACCGGAGTAGCGAGAATCTGTAAATGATGTTAAAGCAATTTTTATCATGCATTGCATTTAAACATATTCAACGAATTACACTAGAAACGAGGTATACCAGAAGTAAAATGTTCCGAGACGGCATATGGTTTTTCGAGAAGCCCATGGTCCACAACTAATTTTAGGCCTTTCACTTTTTCTCTGACACGTCCCAATTTTTTTTAAATCAGTCTGTCATCCCTGTGTCCCACCATTTGTCTCACGTTATGTCTGTCTACCCCTCCGGAGGACTGACAGAGGGGTGACAGAGGTGGGACATTCTCATATGTTTAGAAAGGTTGACAGAGGGGTGACAGAGGGGTGACAGAGGGGTGACAGAGGGGTGACAGAGGGGTGACA
>JANSTV010051561.1:0-13866 GCA_027564135.1 Lestremia cinerea
TGGGATTTTCGAACTTGGCAACGGTCAGCAGACAGATGTCGGTAGTGAGAAGTGTCATGAGCTATCAATCCCAGTCGATGTCTTCCAGCAAGCCATTCGGCTTCGAATCTGCATCTTTTTTTTATCCAAAAAATGTAAGATTCCTCGGGGAAAACAGTTAAGATTTTAATTCACAACCATCCAATTGAATAGAAAAAAAAATCGAGCCAACAAAGCACACGCAAGCACTAAATTTCCTTAAATTTAAATTTTTCAACTGGGTTTTGGATGACCAACACAAAAGCAAGAGGTTCGTCATCGCGAAGAGATGGCATTTCGGTCCACCAGTCGATGGTGGGATTGTATCGCCAAACACTCTTCGATTTGAGCACGGCTACCAGCGAGTTGTCGTACGCCTGGAGGTAAGCAAGGCACTTGTACGGAACAGGATTCATCTGAAAAGACATTGAAATGAAATTTCGCCCAAAAGGATTGTCACGTGAAGAGTATCACCAATTCCCAGGAGTTATTGGCCGGGTCGTAGCGCTCCACTGAAACGAGAATTGAGTTAAGCGAGATGCTCTTTGCCAAGGTTGCGTTTAGAAACTCACTTCCAGTCGAACCATTGTCGCCGCCAACGGCGTAAATGTACCCGTTCAAAGCTGCCGTGCTGAAATATGACCGCGGTTCTGTCATCATCAGGGACGCTGACCACGAATTCGTCTGCATGTCGAATTTCTCAACGACATTCAAAACGTTGCCAGCTACGTCTTCACCTCCAATGACGTAGAGTTGATTTTCGATGACGGTGACGCTAAAATTCATTCGAGGAGTCGGCACCGGCAGCAGCACCTTCCAGATGTTTTCTATTTCCGTAAATCTCGAGAATATTCCCGTGAAGTTATTAGCAACCGCATAGAGTTCATCACCCAAGACGGCCATTTGAACCATTCCCGTCGCAAATGGAAGCGTGGATGGGTTCGATGACCGCCACAAAGTGAAGTCGAAAGCTTCGATCTGAAAGAAGAAAACGACAAGACCAGTTTAGATGAACTAGCCGCAAAATGATATCGCACCTCTTCTCCATATTGAAGCATGATCTTATCGAACCAAACCGCTGCGGCGCTTGCCAATGTGATTGGTTTTAATTGCATCCAACGATTAGACCTTGGCAAGAAGCATTCGGTCGACATCTTTTTAATGCAGAAGAGAGTATCAGTCACCATTCTCCGACGGTTTGAACGAGTCGATTTCACCAATTGGCCTCCTTTGATGCGTGGCGAAAGGAAAGCTCTCTTCAACATTGACAGACAATCGCTTTCTGCGCAGACGTCCCACAGAAATTCATGTATAAACTGCAAGAAACAACATAAAATGAGTCCAGCGGAACGGTCAAGTCGAATAAAAGTGAAACACACCAGCGGATCCAACACATCCATTCGGATGCAGCCCATCAGCGTTTGGGTGAATTTCTTGCGATTTGCCTCGTCATGGCGAATCCATCGCAATGCTGCACTTGAAACCACCTCCTCAGACATGGCGACCAGCGAATTATTCTTCAAAATATCCACAACGCAATCCAAACTTTGGCTGAGGAAATCCTCGCTTTGCCAAAGCTCTTCGAAGTGCACAGATATGAAGGTGCTGGCCTCGTTGTGGGCTTCAAGCATGTTGCGCGCTTTGGCGAAAACGCTAATCCAAAGGCAATTCGTCAATTCGATACGGTCAATGAGCTGTGCACTGCAAACTTTGACCGCTCCTTCCATTTGTAAGTAATCAGCCGTCTCGAGGACCAGTTGGAGATTGGCGTCGGTTAGCAGCAAGCTACCGGTGTAAACAAAACGGATGAGCACAGCGAGGGCAGACGTGTGAACATCCTTCATTTCGAACACGTCTTTCGGCTCTTCCTCCAACGGATTTGCAAATAATCGCCGGAAGAACTCGCTGGCCGCTGACAACAACACGCGATGGACGGGAAATCTGTGACATAACCTCGATTGAGCCAAAGTGTCTAAAGCAAAGCAAAACCTAAAAACTTACTTTTTCTTTTCCGGCACCGTGGTCACCAGAACAGCATCGCAGAACTCTTCCTGCTTCAGGAACAGCTCAGATCGATCTAGAATTGAAATCGCATGCGATTTCTTGATTTTGCATTCCTTTTCGAATGGCGGAATGACCAGATTGATGTCACAGTAAATCATCGTTGGTTGAAGAAAATCAAACTAAAGTCAAGTCAAACTCAAACACAAGTGTGGTCTCTCCAAATGCCAAGTGGTAACTGTTTCTAAATCGAAGAGCTGTCGGTCGAATGCGTTCAAAATTGTGGTGAATTTGTGGTGTGTTTGGATTTCAAACTTTGGAAATGGCGCCAAAACAATACTGGCACTGACTGACTGACTGACCGACGGAATGAAGACAAATCGAAAACAATGTTGGACGATGATTCCTTTCCGATGAACTACTCGCAGCCGCAAGCCAGAGGGTTGACGACGAGGTGGAATTGGGTGATTAGAACAGATTGGGACATCCGCGATGGCACCCACCGCAAAGCGATCTGTGATTTTACGAAGAATTCGCTCCGAAGTTCAAGAAACCGACGCATGTGAAGGAATCATCTCAACGTCTCGCCATCGTCCGGAATTTATTTCAATAAAACCCACTTGATTGATTGTTAGCATGATCAACATTGTCATTCAGAGCCATCAAAAGCGAAGTTTAATTTTGTTGCTGCTTGTCATTCATTGATTCACAACGGCCTCGGTTCCCGAACAAACGAGTTTTTGCGATAAGCAGAATGCTTTCCGCCAAACCCCGCTTTGAATCATCTGTTGCGTTTACTCATTTTGATTGTTTGCGATTGTATTCGATTCGCCAGTGAGTTGAGCCGGCGCAAACTCACAATGAATTGTGCTAAGTCTCTCCGTTTCATTCAACAAAGCAGAACGTTGTGCGACTGAAAATATATTTGTTCATGCATATTATGCATATACGTAGGAAACATTATACATATTCACGTTGACAGACATTCAGTCGGTCGCACGACGAAAACACCCGATTGATATTTCAATTTCAGTGAGCCGTCAGTTGTCGGTTGCTTTTCGTCCGCTGTGCACGTCGCTGCTATTTTCGTTGTTAATTTCGTTTTTGCTTCTTCGAAACAAAAATGTCGAAACCAAGTGAAATTCACCTGCCGGAATATATCGCGGATCTGCTGCACGAGGTGGCCGCAGCCGAAGGTTTAGAAAATCCAACAATTCGTGTGAAACCCGGTTCGAATGTCGGCGACGGATACATAAGCATTTTGATCGCAGTCGAGCTCACTGGGACGAAGGCAGGCGGCGAGCACTCAATGAATCTGCTGGTCAAAACCATCGCTGATGATCCTCAAAAACGCGAGGAGCTCCACATTGTTGAACTGTCCGAACGCGAGACAATGATTTATCGCGACATTTTCCCGAAATTGGAGGAATTCCAGAAAGAGAAACAGGTATCGGACAGCGACGCGTTTCGGTCCTATCCGAAATGTTACGCGTTCGTTTGCGATGAGGCGAAAAACCAATTCGCCATCGTGATGGACGATTTGCGATTAATCAACTACCGGATGTGGCCCAAAGGTGAACCAGTGATTCGATCGCATCTCGAATTGACGATACGCGAATTCGCGAAACTCCATGCGATTTCGTTCGCGCTGAAAGACCAACGACCAGAAGTGTTTGAAGAAATTCGAAAGATCGATGATGTTTTTGTGCCCCTTCTGGAGAAGAAATCCATGGCGAAGTTTTTCGAAGACAGTTACACCCGGTCGACGGCTGCGTTGCAGGGTAATCCGCACTTGAGCAAATACCAGAAGCTCTTCGATAATTGGTTCGAAGTGATGAAGAACGCCTTGCAGTCCGGACGGGCTAACGACAAATTCGCGATTCTGTCACACACCGACATGTGGACCAACAACTCGATGTTTGAGTACGACGGCGAGGTATTTGAAAGCAGTCAGCAGTCATTGATCAATAAGAGCCTTGATTTTTTACAAACTTTTTCAGTCTTCTGAACCAAGCAGCGTATCCATCATCGACTGGCAACTGGGCCATTACAACACCCCGGCCATCGATGTGATGTTCTACTTGCTCACTTCTACTGACAAGCAGACGCGTCACGACCACTGGGACGCTCTACTGAAGGTATATTACACAACCTTCGCAGACTGTCTCACCAAATTGGGCAGCCATCCGGAGACATTGTTCTCTTTCGAGAATCTCCAGGAGGAACTCCGACGAGTCGCGCCGATGGTGTTTGTCTTCACACCAATCACCTACGCTGTGCAATTCGTCAACGAGGAGGATCTGGACAACAAGTCGACCGATGAGTTCTTTGTCATTTCTTCCAAGGACTCTGCAATGGAAGCTTTCAACAAACGGATTGTCGATGCTGCTGACGATATGGTGGAATTCGGTTACATTTCTTAGAAACCAGTCCATTGAAGATTCCTGCAACTCGTTCAGTATTTCACTTCATTTTTCGCTCGAGACGATTGCGTTTCAGATGAGCTGGAGTACAATGAGCTTAAAGCACTCGAGTGAATTGACAGATACCATTTTTAAGACGAATTACCTCATTCTGATTGCGATTTTAATAAAGGCACGTTGAATGTTGTGGCGATAAGATTGCGATTCGTGTTTTTTTGTCGATTGATGAAACTCAAATCAAACTGCGGAAATAAGTTTTTGAGCCGAAGTGTCAATGTCTCTTCAAACATCGTCAATCAACAAATGGACTGGTCTGTATTAGTGAGCTTTGTTATTGCCTGAGAGCTTCATCACGTTCTGCTCGAGGGAGATATCGCGCTTCAATACACCTCACCTAGTTTACATGATGAATCGCTTGACAGTTTCTTGACTCACACGCTCAATGACACTGCTCAGCTCGTAGTGGTGAAAATATGATGACAAGAAGCTACGACCGATAAAGCTCACATTTATCACTAGACGACGCGATTCCCAGTTGACTGAACGTGTTATTTGCCGATCAAGTCGATCATGATGCAAATTGGTGTCACCGCATTGCCTGAGTACGTTGAGGAGTTGTTGTGTGAAATCGGGACGAAGGAAGGTCTGGAGAATCCGGTCGTCTCAGTGGAGGCAGGCTCGAATGCTGGAGATGGATTCATTGGGATTCTCATCGCGGTGACGATCACTGGAACGAGGGATGGACGCGAGTGTTCGATGAACCTTCTGGTCAAGACCATCACCGATAATCCCGAGAAGCGCGACGGGATGATGTTGGCTGAGTTGTTCACTCGCGAAATGGTAATTTATCGGGACATTTTGCCCATTTTGAATGAGTTTCAGAAGGAGAAGCAGCTATCGGATGAGGAAGCGTTTCTCGGCTACCCCAAATGCTATGCGTTTGCGTGCGACGAGGCCGCAAATCGGTTTGCCATCGTGATGGATGACCTAAGACCCTTGGGCTTCCGATTGTGGCCCAAGCATGAGCCAGTCAATCGTTCACATCTTGAGCTTACGATTCGCGAGCTCGCCAAAATGCATGCCATTTCGTTTGCAATGAAAGATCAGCAGCCGGCAAGATTCGAAGCGATTCGGGGTCTTTCGGATGTTCTGAGTGAGATGACCCAGAAGCCAGGCGTGAAAGTTGCTTTCGAGGACGGGTTTGAACGAGCGATCGAGGCCATCAAAAGTAGCCCCCATTTCGAAAAGTTCAGGAACTTCTCGGATAATTGGCATTCCTTCTCATCAAACCTGCTGACGAGTCCTGTGGAGAAGACCGCCATTCTGTCCCACTCGGATTTGTGGAGCAACAACACGATGTTCCGGTACGACGAAGAGGTATGTCCCAACGACGCTACAACGATTCACAGGGCATCAATCAAGAATCTTCTTCCAGACGGGGAAACCGGCCTGTGTTTCCATCATCGACTGGCAGCTGTCGCATTACAATTCCCCAGCGTTGGACTTGCTGTTTTATTTGTTCACGTCGACCGACAAGCAAACCCGCCGTGACCACTGGCATGCTTTACTGGAAGTCTATTATGACACTTTTGCTGGGCTCCTCACCAAATTGGGGAGTGACCCGCAGAAGGTGTTCTCTTTCGAGGATTTGCAAGAAGACTTGAAACGCTTTGGTGTCTTGACCTTTATAGTCACGCCGATCACTCTCGATGTGCTGCTAATCAGCCCCGAAGATGCTTCCAACTTGTCAGAGGTCGAAGTCACAGGCGCCTCGAAAGACCCGGCCACGACAAAAGTGTTTTCAGAACGATTGAATGATATTGTCGACGACTTGGTGGCGTTTGGTTACGTTTCCTGATGAGCATCGTTTGGGACGTTGTTTTTTGTTTGAAAGTCAAATATATGTTCATTTGAGGGAGCAACAGAATCATTTTTTTCACTTCCGGAATCGAAATTCAATTCGATGATCTCGACGAAACCACCTTCTTTTTCAAGCAACAACAACGCGCAATCGATTGCTCGACATTTCTATCGACGAGGCGTCAGCTGATTACAGACAGCACATCAGCTCCACGCGCTACGCCGAATTTTTTAGTTCTGTTTTTTTTTTGTATTTTTTGCGTATCGTCGTACTCGGCCTTGGAATTGAACGGAATGTTGCGCAATACCTTCTCAGCATCAGAGACGTCGATGATGTTTATCATCGATTCAGTTCGAGGGGCAGAAGTAATCGATCAATCTTCTATAAGTCTGATTGATGATGTCGGTTTGAGTGCTCGAAGACTCGGGATGGAAATGGTGCAGGTTGTCTCTGATGAAAGTTCCACAATCGAGACAGCCCCTAAACCTTCACTGGCGGCCTTCACTGGACTCCTCTGTCATATTTCGAGCGTTTATTACCGGATCGCCGAACTGAATCTATATGTTGTTTTATCTGCGAAAACATTCATATTCTTTCATTCAGAGCTTTGCGAATGGAAGCTTTGTGTGCTCGAATAGAGACGTGCTTGTTTTAGTTCTCGTCCCTTTCGCTCAATAGCTCATTCCAGATGGATGAAGAGTCGATGGGACGCCACTGGCTGTCGATTCGATCACACAATATCGCTCTCGATGAGCCAAAAAAAGATGTTCTGAGCCGACGTGATGACACTGGGCTTCTATTTCAAAACAAAACGTATCGAAGGCATGAACTGAGATGAAGAGATCATTGAGGGACCAACGACTCGACCAATATATATGAATTTAGAACGATTTCTGACCGAATTCTGTTGCAACACGTCGCTGGCAGTGTTTCGGCGCAACTCTCAAAGCGAAACCACACATCGCTCCAATTCCCACTTCCATTCATTTCCAAACAAAATTGAAGCAAAACAAACGAAAATGACATACATCGCTCAATTTCCATTCAGTTATTTGTGATCGACCGCATCAGTCGTCGATACTCTTGTTGTTCGCTTCACGTACCGAAAATGTCCAAAACCGAATTGCCGGCATACATCGAGCAATTGCTCGGCGATATCGCCGCCACGGAGGGCTTGCAAGATCTCCAAATTCTAGTCAAGCCTGGCTCGAGTGTCGGAGATGGATTTGTGGGGATCCTCATCGCTGTGACGCTCACCGGAACCAAAGATGGCGAAGAACATTCTAAAAACCTCGTGATCAAGACAATCACCGACAATCCGACGAAACGCGACGAAATGATTCTGGTTGATTTGTTCACGCGGGAAACGCTTATTTATCGTGAAATTTTGCCGATTTTCGAAAAGTTCCAAAAAGAAAAGCAACTTCCGGACGAGGATTCATTCCGTGCGTATCCAAAGTGCTATGCGCTTGTTTGTGACGAGCCTCGGAACCAGTTCGCCATCATAATGGAGGATCTTTGTGCGCACGGTTTTCGTATGTGGCCCAAGCGGGACCCAGTGACACGGCCGCATCTCGAACTAATGGTGAGAGAGCTTGCGAAATTCCATGCGGTAGCGTTCGCATTGAAAGATCAACAGCCTCAGACATTCGAGGCAATTCGCAAGGTCGACGACACTTTCTCGCAGATTTACTCGAAAAACACATTCAGGACCTTCATTATGGACTGTCTTGCGAGGGCATCGATCGCGTTGAAGGACAACAAGCATTTTGCCACTTTCCAAACCATTATGGATAACTGGCATGAACTAGCTCTCGATGTGATGCGGACTGAGCGAGTGGATGAGCGATTCGCCATTCTCTCGCATTTGGACACGTGGACCAACAACACCATGTTCCAGTTCGACGGCCAAGTACGTTCACCACTGTCATCGGGCGTTTGCTACTTTTGACCCTTCGCTTCTCAGTCCCTAGACGCCGTCGATGTGTCGATTCTCGATTGGCAGTGCGCTCAGTACAACACTCCCGCAATGGACTTGCTGTTCTATTTGGCCACTTCGACCGACAAGGATATCCGTCGTGACCACTGGCACGCACTGGTGGACGTCTACTACGCAACGTTCTGCAAGACTCTCACCACGCTGGGAAGCGACCCACAAAAGTTGTTCACTTTCGAAGATCTGCTAGCCGATCTTCGACGTCTGGCACCCGTGGTGTTCATCTACACCCCCGTCATTTACACCGAGCTGCTTGCCCACGACCACGATTTCGTGCCAGGCTCTGACACCGAGATCTTTGCCGTGTCCGTAGATGATGCGACAGTTCAAGCGTTTACGAAGCGCGTCAATGACATTGCCGACGACTTTGTTGAGTACGGGTATATCTCGTGAAGCCGGCCTCGAAACGTTTTTATTTGATCGTTTTTGAAAGAGCGGAAAGAGTTGACTCACTCAGTTATTTATTCAACCTCATTATTTAGAGCGCCTGCATCTGTCAGCGTCAGACTAATTTCTACGTTCAAAATTTTTGGTCGATCGGTTCGTGAAGTGCGGGTGAGGTTGGCGGGCACGTTCTTTGATGAATAAATGAAGTGTTGAATGAACAAAACCCTAGTTTTATTCAGTTTTTGGAAGAATATGGAGCCGATTGGAATTCCCCGGACTCGGGGGAGAAGTATACAAAATTGAATCAAGAAGACGCAATGCGTGGCACACCAAGGCGATCCGCCAAGGCGTCACAGTTTTCCAGCTGAGTGATGTGGTAGCGGATGCCACCCTCCTCGTCAACTGCCTGCATGTGAGCACGTTCTGGATCACCGCTGACTAGGACCGGTTTTGAGGGATCCATCTGGAAGAAACGCTCAACGCATTGAAGAATCTTCGTCTTGGAAAAAAACGCTGGCCAAAGGAACGTACCGGTTGAAGCTCCCGCAAAATGCCATTCATGTTGGACATGCGATCTGTGAAGCCCGGGGCAAAGCACCCAGGATCGACGGCAATGAAAACTTGACCCAAATTGGCTATCCCGCGACCAGGTCCTTCCAGCGACCACTTAGGCACGGTCGTCGCGTAATTCGCACCGGCGCTGATGCCGCAAAGCACTTCGACCATCGCCCCCAGGCCATAACCTTTGAAACCAGATGTGATCTCAGCACCACCGAGAGGTGTGACACACCCTGTTTCGATAGCGAGATTCGCATCGGTGGTTGCTTCACCATCAGGTCCTAAGGCCCATCCGCTAGGAATCGGAAGGCCCTTCCTGCGCTGCACCTCGATCTTGCCCAGTGCAACAGCCGTCGTTGCCATGTCTAGCACGAAGCTGTCTCCATCATTCGCGGGGGCAGCAACACATATTGGGTTCGTTCCAAGAGCAGGGCGAATGCTGCGAGTGGGACACATCGCGGGCGACGTGTTGGTCATAGAGATGCCAATCAAACCCTGTTCCTGGGCATGAATTGCGTACCAACCAGCAATGCCGTAATGCGTGCACCCTTTCGCTGACACCCAACCAATGCCTACCGTTTTGGCTTTTTCAATCGCCAAGTCCATACAAAAGCGGCCACCAACAGCTCCAAGTCCGTTATTGCAGTCAACCCAGGCTGTCGCAGGCGACTCTTTGAGGATGGTTGGCGTCGCAGCTCCGTTGATCTCGTCTCGCTGCAGATCCGTCACATACCATTCAAGTCGATTCATGCCGTGACTGAAGTGACCGCGATAGTCAGCTGTCACCAGCATGTCAGCCATCAAAAGTGCATGCTCTAGCGGTACTTTGGCTGCCTTCAAGCAGTTGGTCATGAACTGCTTCACCTCGTCCAGCCGCACCAATTTTGTCGTCTCTGAAGGAGAATTCGAAGTGGAATCAAGACGATTCGCCCAAAACGATTCGCTTACCTTTGTTCGCCATTCAACCGAGAGTATTCAAGAAACTTGCCCGTCGAAATCGCGATTGCTACTGAATATTCTGTTGCTTTGACAGAGTGGTTCGCTTCATGCAAATGTTTACTCTGGCGATAAGCGGCATGAAAATTATCTGATTAAAGTTGAACGGAAAATACCTCCAATTTGTAAACAAATTCAACAAGTGGATTGAGTTCATACTGCATAGATTCTTCTCCCGATTCAGCTCTGGACTCTTGCTGTTATCGGTTTGACAGGGGTAATACACAAGAGCAATCCACTTAATGACATATTTTCACTATAATGCCATGAATTATCGTTTTTGCTCGGAGAAAGTTCGCCAGCTCTTCGCAACGTCCTCTTTGAGAGACCAAACTCATTGCACGTCATCACTGTAGCTGTAATATCCGAAAACCGGCATTTTTTTCACATTAAAAGCCCAAACGAAGATTATCGCGAACAAATCCCAATCACAACTGATTAGCAATGATGACATGCACATTGACATATGTATTTCTAACCGACTTTGTACTTTCGCCTCATAGATCTCAAAATATAAAAACGACTCGAACGTCGAACACGAACTCACTTGGAAGTTCATCGCAGGTATTGGATTTGGTCAAATTCTTTTCAATTCGAGCTCGTGACAAAAAGCCGCCGAAGAAAAATCAAGAATTTGACGTGTTGTGTCCGAAAAGAATCACTTTCGAAGAATCAAAATAAGAAATTCGGCGGAAAAAACTTCAAGTTCGGGCTTGATTGTCACTTGAAGGGCATTTCATTGGATCTGGTCTAAGTTCAAGATTTCAGCATGACTGCACTCAAAGTCACCAGAGACACCTCCGAGTGGGCTTTGAACGGATTTTCTGCTTGGCTGTTTTCAAGCGATGACGTTGCGCGTTGAATGAAATTCAATGCTGAGTTTGACATTTGATTTCAGGTGTCTTTATTTTGGGAGCGAAGCGCACAGCCTTCGGTACATTCGGTGGAGCCTTCAAGGATCACCGACCATCTCGCTCACGAGAGTATACCCCTCCACTCGCCGCCTTTCCCCGAACCCGACTCATCCACCATCATCTTTTTCAGGCGAAGAGGACTCAAACGTGCTATTGGCTCTGCTTGCATCGGTGGCGGTCAAGGCATTGCTGTTCTGGTCGAAGCTGTTTGAAAAACCACGTCATTTTTTCGAAAACCTTTTCCCACAAAAAAATTGATTTTGTTTTGAATAAAATTGCATTAAGATACCAACGGAGTGCATTTCATATTTCAACATACTCACCAACACATAAGCGAACAACTTCACGCTGGTTATGATGACATTCGTATCGTAACTGTCACCGTTCATTCGAACACAATTGTTTGGCGCCGTGCATCGTAGCGCAAGTTGGTTTTTGAAGAATTTGGACAGATAATTCGCCTAAGATTGACATTTTGAGAAAAGATTTTGTCAAGTGATCGAGCAACCGATACGATGGTTGTGGAAGTCACGAATAAATTGTGGTAAGTTGGCGGTCAACAGCGAGACGCCGAATCGAATTCCGAAACATAACCTCGATGGGAAACAACGATCTATTTACATCCCTTTTCGAATTGCAGCCAGTGGAAGGAGTTATGGCAGTTGATCTCAGGCATTTACTATGAAACGTCCAACGACCGGGTGATGGATGAGCTGCGAAAAGTTTCGAGATATCTGCTGGAAGGTGTGCAAAGTGGAAAAGACAACAAGACTGCGTCAAAGAGCGTTGAACAACCGAAGGAAAAGTGCCCAGAGAAACTGCAACCGTTTGTCGAGGAATTGCAACAGTATTTGGACTTAGATTGGAGCCACACGTGGCAGCTGTTCCGCTACTATTTGACGAACGAATACCGCGGCACCGCTCAGTCACTGATGAGCCACTTGACCACCGAGACAAATATGTTGTTGAATGACATCTGGGACTACTACTCGTTGGAGCGCATGGTCCAGCTGAAGGTTTTGAAGAACATTCTGGAGTTCTGCTCGGACGATCATCCGTACGCCGTCGAATACGACACCATACTAAAGGAGATCACCCTTCCGAAGCTGCGCACCTCGTACATTGACCAATTCACGCAATTAGTGAAAGAGGCTCCGCCAGCAAAGTTCTTTAACTGCAACCAGAAACTGATCGATTGGACCAAACGCAAACTACGAGAAACAAACGAAATCCTTCAAATCCTTTTGCTGATTGTCCATCACGATGGAATCAAACCGATGGAGTTGAAAACTCTCGTGGATTTGTTCAAGTTGCATTCGTTTGGTCGACAACAGCAGTATCTTGACGCTGCTACGAATGCGGTGCACAACGATTTGATCACGAAAATCACGTTCAGCGAAGTGGCCTTGTTCTTGAAGTGCGTCGATTTTGTGGAACGGTGAGTGCATTGTCTCCTGACAAAGACAAAGATGCGTCGTTGATGAGCTCATCTCAAACTCTTTTTCAGACCGAACACAGCTGCCGCGTGGATCGCCGATACGGTGAAAATTCTGGACAGCGACATCATTCTTCTGCACCAGAACGTGGAGCATGGACCCATTCTGTTGGCGTGGATGCTCCTGAACATTCCAATGATCGATTTACCCGAAGAGGACGACCAGTTCCGGAAGTACAAGCAATTTGGCACGAAGGCCGTCCATTTGGGTGTGTTTGGCTATTTGCACCAACTCATTTGTCATCCAATGTATCGCGTAAGTTCTGTCAACGTACCCCCTGTGACCATCAATCAACTCTCCTCGATTCCCAGGACAAGAGCATCGTATCGACTATTGTCCGCAAGACCATCTACAATCAGCTGTCATACCTTTGCGAGTTGTTCGACGGCGATGGCGCAGTGGCACAACATCCACACGTCTACGAACTGCTCAGCGAATTGCTGAAAACTCCAAGCATCGCCAAAGGATTCTGTTCGAATGAGCAAGCCGGTCCACGGTCTCTATTCAACACGGCAATGGAAGACTTCCCAGCCGATTTCGTGCCTTTATCGATGATTGCCCATGCATTGTCCAGCACAGGACCGACCTTCAACAACTTCGTAAGTGATTTGAAGCGATGGTCCTTTTGACATCATTTTCATCCTTTTCAATAACTGCAGATCCGCGAAAAATTGAAAAATCTTGCTATTTACGCCGAATTCAACAATGAAATGGCGCCACTGAAGCTCGTTCAAAACAACGAATTTGTGCTTGCGCAGAATTATCTGCCTTTCAGCGCGGCTATCGCATACGTCGTTCCTGCGGGAACCACAGCAATTGAATTGGAACGTCGTGGTCGCACAACGATGCATTTCCAAACGCCATTGAACTACTTCAACGCGTTGCATTATGAAATCAATCAACTCCTGGCTGACACCTTGACTCATATCGAGATTGACGAGACGCGCAAATGGCGGGTCATTGCCGGTCTAAAGTACTTGGCTGCTGATATGCGTCGTTCCAGTGAGCAAGAGGAGATAACCGACGAAATGGTGCACCCGATCGAGATGGTCTTCGACATTCTGATGAAATTCAAGAATGTTCCGCAGCCACCCATCGATCTGTTGGCTCAGTGCCTGGAAGTCTGTGCGGCAATGCGAGTGCCGCTAATGCAAGAAGAGATCTACACGCGCATCATCAACTTGAATATCTTGCCGTTCATCAGCAACGATCAATT
>JANSTV010051572.1:0-13863 GCA_027564135.1 Lestremia cinerea
TTGATGAATTATTGCAAATAATGGAATGTGCAGGTAGTTCCCACCCCCTTCGCATGCATTCGTCTAGTTGGTCACTCAACGCAATCCTCGGTGGCTGAAGCTTCGACCGACCGGGGAGTTTCATTTAACGGAAAATCCAAATATTTATTTTATTGCTTTAATTACTGAAGATGATTACCGTTAGGTGCAACGTATCGTGAATGCACTGCGGGCAACGACGATGACAGCAACACTAGCAATAGTAGCTTGCCATCAAAACAGGCTAAAAACCAACACGGAATAATTTGTTGTGTCGGTGCCTTCGTCACTATCGCATCGTTGTTGCATTGCCGCCAAGTGATAGATGACCGAATGGATGCATTCAAATGGGAGTCAATGCGCTGTTTGTCTTGTTCGCGTTGGTTGATGAGATGCAGCTAATGCAATTGCATTCAGCGAAGATTTTTGGAGTAAATGTCAACTGCGGATCGTCATTCATTTGAGCACTGCAATGCATGCAATTCCGAATGATGGCTTTGGTATGTGGGCGACAGTGTGTGTGTGGGTTGACTCGGGAAAACTTTCATTGAAATGAACGTGGGATAAAGTTCACGGTGATATTTTTGAGCATTCGTTCACTTCAGTAATTCGTTTGGGCATTTACTTGCATCCCCGACGAAATGCTGCTCATAAATATTTTCATGACATTTTCGTGGAAAATTGTCGCCAAATGGCCAGGGGGTGGTTTTGCTTCAACGAACCGTTTTCGTTCGAGGCGTTTTTGAATGTATGCTTTCGTTAAAAAAAACAGAGAGCTTTCAAGCTTTCCGTTCGGGGCTCCATCTTCGAGGTGGGTGCAAAACCATTTACGACTTCGGGTTGAGAAACAACAACAAATTTTCAACAAAATTTTCTCTCCATTTTTATTTCCACGAAACATTTTCTTTCAATTCTAAAACGCTAAGAAACGACCACTTAAAACTTATTAAGATGCCACGCCTCCCGGTCCGCCTTCAGATCGTCGTGCTCGGGCCCCAGGACGCACTTGCCGGTGACTCTCCCACTGTTGTTCGTCAGATACTTCTCAGCCGCCTCAACCAAGTCATTCCGCGTGACATTCAACACCTCCTGTCGATGAAGTCCGAAAATCTCATCGGTGATTCGATACTTGAAGTATTCCAGGCCCTTTGAACCGGCCGCCACTGGAGCGTCTAAAGCCTGAAGCACTCCGAGTTTTGCCTCGAAAACAGCTTGATCATCGATGTTGCTCCAATTGTTCTTGAGCCACGAGCAGGTCTCGTCGAAAGTGTCCAACGTACGCCGAGCGAATGGATCGCGATAGCTGAAATAGTTGAACACGCCATTGTGACTGATGTTGGCACCCGCACCGTAAGCTCCGTTCTGTTCCCGGACCGTCGGTAGGAGGTATTTCGATGTCAATGTTTTGGCCAGCACGCGCAATTTGGCATAATCGCTGTGCACATACGGGACGGTCAATATGGCCTTGGAGCAATAGTTGACCGGGAAATTAACGACATTATGGACACACGCTGTGGATTCACCAGTGGCTGCTAGCGGTTTCGATTGAAGCCACGTCGATGGCTTCGAGGCCGAAGCGTTCAAATGTGCAGTAAAGTCATTGTATGCGTCCAGTGTTTTCTTGCGGCTTTCCTCTGAGGTATTAATGGCGTAGCGAACTGCGCAGTCGTCGAACAATTTCCGGGCTGTTGATTGTACGCGAGTCAGAATTTCTTCGGGTTTCAGGTCATTGCAGAGCTTCTTCATGTATTCGATATGCTCGACGCCGGACAGCTCGGCTTTCAAGCGGCCACTATCGGTGAGCAACCCAGCGCTGCTTTGCATCGCGTAGAGGTGACCAGACTGTGGAATTTCAGCGGTTAAAGCTGCCATGTACTCTTCCAGCAGTACGGTGAAGCGCTGAATGTCCGACAGCTCGAAGTTCGTCAGCAGCTCCCGGATGATACCAAACATGTCGGTTACGTTCTGCTCCAGGCAGTAAGTTCCGATTCCAACGCCAATCTCGTACTCGTGATTGTTGTTAATGTTCTCGGTCAGATGGGTGCTGAGTGAGAGTCCGGCTGTTTTGGTGTTGACGTATTTGTCAAAGTCGCGGTAATTGAAGTTCTTCGTTCCCATTTGCGAGATTACGTTGTGTAAAAGTGGGATCAGTAGCTTCTCCTCGCGCGAGAGATGGTCCGCTGAATGGATACTCTGAACGTAGACCACGTGGTTGGTATTTGCAATGGTGATCTGTGTAGGAGCCCCATTCGAAGCGATATTTTCCACATTTGACAATTCGTGCGTCTTTGAGATGTCACTCAGCGCGAGACATGGCAACACATCGATGTTGGTGGCTTTTTCCTTTTGCTCGGCCGCCAATTTCTGGGCATTTTCAAGAATGTTTATTCGATCGGCTGGAGTCAAATTGTTGACTTTCTGCTCCAGCACCTTCTGTTCCACTTCGGCGACATTCTTCTCGTAGTCTGTGTCCGGCACCATGGTCAACACCAGTCGATGTTTGTTCTGCTTGAAATGCTCTGCCATTTTTTCGCGAAGATAATTCTTATTTTTCAAATTGTTCCGGAGCTTTTCAATCAGTTTGGTCGCATTCAGTGACTGGAACAGGTCGCAATCATGATTCCAAGATGCCGTCAAATTGAAGAGCAAACCCAAACCAAATTTCGGCGTTTGATGTTTCATGCCCAATTCGATGTTGTGCAGAATGCTCTCAAGGTGCATCTCGTCGAAGCCGTTCTCAATGACTTCGTCGACGGTTTTATCGAAAATTTGCTCGACCAATTCAAAGTCTTTGCTTTGAATGTTCTGCAGCACGAGGAGGAAAGCGGTATCCTTTGTCTGAGCGTCGAAGCCGGTGAGATGGCTGAAAGAGCCGCCAATGACATTCGGCTCGATTAGCGTCTTGTAAAACGAGGAATTCGGACCACGCACGAGCAGTTCGCTCAAAATGTTCAGCACTAGGGTTTCGTAGACGTCGGTGATATCCGACATAACATATCCGATGGCAATTTGGTTTTGTCGCTCGATTGGCGCACCAATGTTGTCAAAACGACAGGTGATCTGCGATCGTCTCGGTTCGGACCATCGCTTTTGATTCGGCACTTTACTGAAATCACTGCCCGTCGGCTCGAAATCACGAAGATATTGATCGTTGATGTACTGCAGGCTCTTTTGAAGATCGAAATTTCCGTAGCTGTAAAATCTCGCGTTGCTGGGATGATAGTGTTTTCGGTGGAAATTCACCAGGTCATCGTGCGTTAGATCTGGAATGACGACTGGGTCACCACCGGAGATGTAGCCATAGGTGTGATCTGGTAGCAGTTGATTCATCACGCCGTAGTTCAGAATGGAATTGTTGGAGGCAAACACGCCCTTCATCTCATTGAAGACGACACCCTTAATGCCGATCTCCGAATTGACATCATTCAAATCGCTTTGCTCTAATCGCCAGCCTTCTTGCAAGAAGTCCAAGTGCCGGAGATTCGGACGGAACACCGCGTCTAGGTAGATGCCTTGCAGATTGCGGTAGTCCGTTTCGTTGGTGGACGAGAACGGGTAAAGTGTGTAGTCTGGCCCGGTCATGGCGTTCATGAACGTGGCCAAGCTGCGATTCAGCATCTTGAAGAATGGATCTCGAACAGGATACTTCTGCGACCCGCACAGTGCAAGATGCTCCAGAATATGCGGCAGACCGGAAGAGCTCAAGGTGGGCGTTCGGAAATTTATTGAGAAAACATTGTTGTTGTCGTTGCGCTGGACGTGCAGGTATTGCGATCCCAGTTTTTCGTGTCTCAGCAAATACGCTGTCATGTCGAATTCTGGATAGGTTTGATGTTTCTCGCAGATGAATCCACTGTACACTTTGCCGGGACTGACAAGCTGGGCATTTCGTGTGGAGGTTGAAAAATGCAGCTTTTCCGGCAGTTGCTTCATGACCGAGTGGCCTTGAGCGGCGATTCTAGAAGAACAACGGAAGATTAATGAAATTCTTCAAAACACTCTGAAGTAGACGAGGCTGCTTGGGGAAATTGAAAAGATTGCTAGCGATGATGAATTTCAATCATACATTGCGAAATTCAGTTGGTTCAATTCCTGATTATTCAAGGCCACCTATACGCAGGGGTCTTGTTACCAGATGCCCTCCATCGAAAAAATCCTTAATCCTCAATTCCTGGCAGAATTCACCGCCGATTCATTCTTTTCGTTATTTTGATTCGAACTTGAATCAACCGGCTTTTCGCGAGGGTCGGAGGTTATGAAAAACGCAAAGTCTTAAACGGTCTCACCTTCGAACATTTTTAAGTCCGGCTAAAATCTCCATGGCGAATGAAGAATTTAATTATTTTTGAGCTGATCACGTTTCCTAAATTCCGTTGTTAATCGATAATTCAATGAAAACTGAGTGAAATTCTTTTTTGATTCCAACTTATGAAGTAAACGACTTGACACATGATTTGACATACGAAGATAAAAGTCATGCGAGGCGAGCTGGCGAATTCAGCAGGGTTGCTTTTGCGAGCATTGCCAGTATTCTGTGGGTTCGGTGGAGGAACAAATAACGCCCAGTAAAGCGAGATTTTAATTGAAGAAATCACTCAATTTTTAAATAATTTCGTCGATTAAGCAATTTATTGTGTTGATTCAAAGGTTTCACTTGGACAACTGATGATGTTGAGGTGATTACTTAATTATTCAATTTCAATTCGGCATTCGACCACATCAATCAATATTTAAGTGCTTTCTTGATGGTTTTGATTTCCTTTCATTATTAATAAATGGTATTAATTCCTTTTATCCTCTCAAACTTCATTGAATGGTCGCTCTGAAGACGGTGAGCAGCGAGAACGATAAGTTCAAAAGCTGAAAAGCAAATTGTTTCCAATAATTCTACTCCAAGAATGGAACTTATGACGAATGCTTACGTTAGTGAAGTTCTCCATTGAACACTGCATGGATAGAATGTTGAAGCCTCCAAAATATTGTGGCTTCTGAGACATTCGGATGATTGTTACCAAATGACGCCTTGTATCAACGGGAAACTGGTACCAAGCCAAGTCTACGTACACAACAACGGCTACCTTTTCCAGCTCCTTCCTCACCAGGTCACCGTAATAGCAATAGGCAAAAATCGGGGTCAAAATGAAGAAGAAGCCGACCGTGCTCATAAGCACCTCATTGATTTGTAAGTTCTATCGGAGACATTCGATGAGATCCGTGAGGAGTGATCCACGACATCAAACAGACAGCAAAGCTTACCATGAGGACAAAGAAGATGGCGATGACCATCAGCACCACGTTCGAAAGGAAGACGAATAGGATGATCCCATTCATCACGCTCGAGAATCTAGCTTTGATTCTGAAAAGAGAAACTATTATTAATTCATTCATTCGCAGATCTCGCAAGCAACAGGCGACCAGACATCAAGACTTCCTGTTGAAATTGAATGGCGGTGACGAGATTCGATTTCACTTTGCACGTCATTAAGCTAATCGAATCCACAGTTTTGAACTTTGATTGGACCTCGTAGACAGAAGTGACGATGAAAATACAAATACTGATGTAGAAGCAGTGAATGGTTTCAATGATGAAACCGTTAATCCAAAGCCAAATAGTTTCCATCACGTAGGCAATGTCGTACGCAGGCGACACAGTCAAATCAACGAATGGCACCTTCAGTTTAACCATTAGAAGCGGCTCAGAAGGTGGCCCAAAGTTGTTGGCTATCAATGGTGTGGCATTGACCGTCAATGCGATCATGAAGATCAGTATGGTCACTATCTTTCCGATGCGTTCGGAGCGTTTTTGTGCTTTCACATAAGTATCCCATTGATCTGCGAATCGATTCGGGTTAAGACTGCTCAGTAGGAAGGATGTGCGGGAAACTTACTCTTGTTAGCGAGTGCCTGCAGCGATTCGATGAGAACATTCACTTCTTTGACATTCCGCCAAATAATTATGTGCATAACGATTGCGGTCATTGAATGGATTACATCGTAGGTCATTCGAATCACTTCTCGTTTGTCCGACCAATTTGCGATGATATAAAACAACACTGGAGGAATTATCACGAGTTGAGTGGAGAGTATGAAATACGGCAGGATTTTGTAGATTGGACCACTGATGGGTGATAAGCCAAGGATCTTCTGCATTTTTCTGTTCCATTGAAGGATTTCCATGGCTCCGATTCGTCTGTACCTTGTCAATGACCAAACACAAATGACGTCCAATTTAGAATGAATTCGCTTGCAGGGCAATAGTCATGCTTCCAACCGCCTAATGACATCCATCAATAACTAATATTCTTGATGAAACCATCAACAGAATGACTATGCATCGGTCAAACATTCGGGTTAATTGACTTCAAACCTACGACGCATATATTTATGTGGATTCGATCCTCCTGAATATGAATCAATCAAAACACGATTTTTGGCAAACTCAACTAAAAATTTCTTTTATTTTCCTAAGCTACTTAATTATTATTTCTTCCTCTTCTTCCTCATCATGTTGATTATATTTGCTTTTCTTCTTTCTAAACAGCATGTTCTCCGGAATTTCATACGGGAACTCGTGGCCGATATGTTGAAGTGAAATCTTGACCTTTTCCAAGCAGCCTCTATTCAAATTGGTGATACCGACGTCATTAACGGCCCTTTCCAGCGCTTTCTTCATCGCATCGTAATCGAACTGATGGCAATAAACGTTGATCCAGCAGCTGTACACGAGACCTAGGGCTTTCTTGGACAAGCCCGCTGTTTCCAACTGTTCCACCAACTTCTCGATGATTATTGGGTTGATCTCTTTTCGAGCTCTATCCAAAACATAGTAAAACCGCAGGTGATTCTCTGGAGTGAAAAATTCTTGCCAAATTTGCTCGCTGCGTTTGCCGTCGTCGATGTAAAAGTAGAACTGCCAGGCGCTCCAGATGGGCTCGAAGAATCCTTTATCAGCGTACAATCGGGCAATACTCTCAACTGTGAAATGGAATTGAGTTTTAGATTTTGTTATCAGGAACATTCATCAAGAATACCAACATTTTCCGATCAGATGCGGCTCATTTTCCAAAAGAGTGAAAATCCCATTCAATGGGAAGTTCGTTGCGAGGTAAACAGCCTCTTCCCGATCCCTTGCATCCGATATGCCCCGCTCCATAATATGCAGGTACTCCATCGATCTGCCAGCCTGAACATATGAATTGCAAAGACAATCGTTGAATCCGACGGCCGCTTTCTGGTTGTTCCGGAGGTGCGTGGTCAACACCTTGATGTCCTCTATGTTGCCCGTCTTCGAAGCATGATACAGATAGTGTTTGATGGTTTCCACCAGTGGAAAGAGGCCTCTATTCGACATTTTGCTTATCACCCGGGCAGCTTGCTTGTAGTCCCCTTGGCCGACGAGCTCGTGAATATAGTTGGAGAGATTCGTTTGATTCACTTTCCTCTTGCTATAGGCCCGCTCGAGGGATTCCATTGAGTCAAAGATGGCATTCAATGCCGATGTTGTTGTGATGTGCTGCGATCTGAGAGGAATGGTTTCGTAAAAAAAACTTTTGCTAAAAGACCGGCACTCCTCAGGGTACTCACTGGATGATTGTATGCGAATCGAAAGACTTCCTTATGCCCAGCTGTGGATATAACCGGGCGGCAACAACCGAAAGCCTTCGTAAGTATCCTGGCATTTCGAACTATTCAAAAACAAAACTAAGCAGAATGGTTTGACAGAAGCTAAAACGTGCGACCAGGGTTATCCAAAGCGGCAAACCGTAATGCTGTTAGTTTGGTGGAGGACGCCAGTCGATTTTAAAAAACAATCGACGGTTGAAATGAGCATTCGGTTTTTGAAAGTTTTGGCTCTGAAGTCTCACTCGGTGAGGCAAGATCAGAAGTGTTCCCAAAATTGAAACGTAGTTCGATCAAGCGGAGGCCAATTCGCCAATTAAAACAACAATTAAGCCCAAGCGCGATTAATCAGAATATGATTGATAGCGTACTCGTCCACGTTCGCCAAGTGAAGCCGAAATCAATTTGCTGGCATGAAGATATCGGAACGTCGAAACAAGTGTTCGATTGGATGGCTCGAATAGTGGTTCGCGTTGTGAAAATAGAATATTCAAAGCAATGATTTATTGACTCGGTTAATCACATCGAACGCACAACAATGCGATTGAACCATAGCGATTGAGATGTTACCGAAAATCTCGTCTATAAATACGCCAAAGCATCGCATTATTGAATATCATCATAAGCGCCAGATACGAAATGGTACGGCCCTTCGCTGCGGTCCACCGCACAACAATGCGAGCTAACGAATTCGATTGTGTTTTGCCCCGAATCCACGTCTGCCAGTGAAAATTCGATTGATCCGAAAATGCCTTGGATTACGAAACCATTTGGATCGAGCATATTTCATGGAAATCACCCACAAATCGTTTATGCAAGACCGAATTTATCAATCTCTCGTCAAAGTTCGTTGGGACAGTTGCCTTTGCGACTGATCGGTGATTTTCTTTCTTTCTCGCTTTGTGTGGTGACATCAGTCTGGAAGCAAAATTGGTGTACGTTTATTACATTCCGAAAATGCCAAACGATAATCGATCGGGGAATAGCCGCAATCTAACGGCAATGAAGCTGATGGAATTGGTGAGATTCGATTTGGTGATTCAAAGTGACAAAAATCACGAGAAATGCCTTCCTTGTAGATCCTGGCCGTTGCTTGCTTGTATTTTCACTACTACAGTTTCGATGATCGAGATCTGGTCACGTGTTTTTTAGCAACGGGAACCTTCTGTGGATACATCGTGATCTTGGTGGCTCTGTTCGCAAGTAACGTGGCTCCGCTTCAACTCAATTTCGCTTTTCACTTCTCGACATTCCTTCCGAACAGGTTCGATGGTCAACTCGAAGATCCACAAACGGATCGACATCTTCTACAGTTTGATTGGTGCCGCCTTGTTCATAACTTCCGGATGGCTGATCATCGACGTGTGGCAGGATGGATTCAGGACTCGAACACGTGACATTGCGATGCTGAAGGGCGCATTGGCTATCATCAATGGAGTTCTATTTCTGCTGGATTGTGTGTTCACGTTCAAAGAAAAGTAAATCGTCGGTCGAGCTTATCTCGATTCGATTCTGTGAATTAACCAAAGAAATTCGTTTCAAAGACTGCACGACCTCGGAGTCATTCGGTTTATCGATGAATTCTTAAAATCGCTTGAATTGGTCGTGACGTAAGTGAACAATGCGGTAAATTGCAATAAAACCATCACGATGAATACCGCAACATCGACAACAACCAATTGAGATTCTGCTTTGTTATTTATTGTTGCACTAACACCGTTATCTTCGTTATCTATCGATTTTTCGGAATATATTTTAAGATTTTTAAGCATAATTCTGTTGTTGTTTGTGGTTTCAATTAAATTGCGTAAATCGTTCAAAGTTTTGATGTTTCATCCCAATGATAGCTTCCTTGAAGGAAGTTCCATCGTGTATTCCCCCCACCCCCGCCTCCCCCTTCTTCCACAACAAAAAGACGAAGCGAGAATGACAATTTCGGCAGAAGTCATGAATATCGAGCGAGCGGTCGGCCGCGGGTAATGAGTCGTTAATTAGCCATGTTTATCGAATGATCTCACATCGGGTCGAAATCATTCATTCGGACTCCCGATTAAACTCTGCCGAATGGATTGAATTGGCAACACGCGATAGAGTCAGTTTGGTCATTGATGCCGTCATCGATGTGACTTATGGCGATTGCCTCCAAATACGATGGTGTGCGTAAAAGCGTTCTACAGTTGTATGAGTGGATGGAATGATGAAGCGGCCGTCAAACAGTCATTACAACGATGACGAATTACAGAGTTCGATACATCATACGCCGAACCATCAATTCAAAGAAAAGCAATGAGAACGAGAATCCAAGATTGAGAACGTCGTCAGTATTATTGTTGTGGTCGCACCACACCGAGCCGCAACGCAAGCGTAAGCGTAATCGCATTCACACACAAGCACAGAACTCAGCGATCCGCTCGCGTTCCGATGTACGCTCACAAGATAGTCCACCGATTTTTACACGCTTCGTTTGAATGAGTGGCCGTGCGGTGTTTTGTGTCTCGGTTTTCTGTTCACTTCAGTCAGTCCCCAACGAACCGTTAGCGTACTCGCACTCAAATTCTCGTCGTTGATTCGAAGTGAAAGTGTTTTTGTGGTTGAGCCCAATCTGTGTTTCGATCGAATATCTATTTCGTTTTAAAGAAAACAATTAACTTTAAAAATAAGCAGAAATGGCCGTCAGTCGTTTGTCAATCGGAAAATTCTTGGAATTGGTAAATAATTGATGATTTTAAATGTTTTTTTTCGTTCATTTGGTTTTGTTTTGCCTTGTTTTGGTGTTATTTTGCCGCGTTGTTGTTGTTAGATCGGTGATGAGAGGGCAGTTGCTCGCCAATTATCCGTTTTAATCGTTCAGACAGAAGTTATGTCGAAAGTTCTCCCGATAATTGCCCGAAGAGTCGCTCATCCATCGGGGTCAATGCGAAAATAGAACAAACAACAAATATGACATCATCGCTTGGATTGGAAACGACACTCGACGCATCGCGTACTATTGAATTGAATGGCTGAAAAGAAGGAACGGCCAGATCGATGACATCATCATCGTTCGGAAGGGAGATGCAACCAACCCAAAACGGTCCCTTTCGCCCTTGACTGGTCAGGGTTGGCCGACATCGGGTTCACACACAATTGAGTTCCCGCTTCGCGACGTGAGCTCGAAATGTCTTGCAGGTGTTTGAATATTTCATTCCCTTGATGCGAACCAACGAGTGTCTCATCAATTTGAGGTTCTCACGCGAGATTTTCGTTTGGAGCGAAGCGTACAATACAATTCAAATGGAATGAATGGAAATGACGGTGCGAATGAGCGAGTTTGAGCGCGTGGCTTTTGTTCGAATGAGAATGATTCGTTTGTTTTGGCCTGATGGGTTTTTAGAGTTGATAATATTATTGCAAAACAGCCTGGTCAATACGGATTCCCACAGTGGCAGTTACGCTGAACACCTAAGGAATGCCGTGTGTGCTTCGCAAACCAATTTCCGTCCATCGATTCTGCTGACCAGCTCCTCGCGCTGTGCGAGAAATAATTAAATCATGAATTTTCGGTTGTTTCATTCCGATCGATCCTTCCGCCTGACGGATTTAATCGAAACGATTAATAACTTAAGAACCAACCCAACTTGTCCATAGCAGCAACATGTTGATGTTCCGTTTGACCTTTGTTTTTGTTTCGATCGTTCGATTTGTGGGAATTGAACAAAAAGGCAAAGCAATAAATCACTTTTTCGCTGGTCTCTGTTGCGCTCACGAAATGTCGCTCATGAAGCGAACCGAGTTGAGCCAACGGATCAATCATCTGTGTCGCTTCCAATTGCTCTGGTTGCCTACGCAGCTCGCGCGGTAAATTCCACATTTTTTCTTATTGTTGTTCTGCGTTTTGAAAAAAACCGGTTCTCGCTCACGGCATGGCCGATTGTTTGTCATCTCCAAAACGAAATCTAAGTTTTAGAATTCTGTTCGTGTGTTTGCCACTTATGAAATTCCGTCGAACGTTTATTTTCAACGCGTGATTTTGCGTGTAGGTTGTCTCGCCAATTCATCGACAAGCGAATTGCATTGGGTGTGACGTAATTGTTTGCAAATAGCCGGACGTTTCGACCGACCGCTAGCACTGTTGAATCATTCGAATCGTCACTCGATATGTTTACCCTCTAATAGCGCGTCAAAATAGCTCTAAATTAATTATTCATTAAAGGGTTAACGGCGTCGGTTTGTTTTCACCTTTCCGAAAGCAGGTCGACCAACACCGAAAGCAAACTGTTGAACGGAAATTCGATTAGATTTTGTTTGTCAATTTCGCCGGTACGGCAATTCGTGGCGGCCATAAAAACGCCATTCGCAGCAATCGCTTGCAAAAATATTCACTGATAAGAATGCGATTTCGGTTATTCGGCTGCGGCGATGCGACACGAATGTGTTGTGAATCAGCGTTCACTCTGCTTGTTCGACTCGAAAACCTCAAAATTAATCATTTAACGACAATCCGCGAAAGGCACTTGCATTCGCACAAGGAAATCGCATTGTGTGTATTCGCCTTGGATTTCAATGAAAATCGCATTCAATGCAAACGACGCGAGAGTATTTCAAGGAAGATTACGACAGGCTAGGCTTGATCAATGCGCTAAACGTCCCGAGGTGATTAAAGTAACTGTCACGAACGAACAAGTCCATCCACGCGAGCGATTACGTAATTCCAGAGAGATAAATAATGAAGTAACCGCGGTTTAAAACGAATTTTAAGCAAAAATACGAGAAAAAATGTGGCCAAGATACGCCAGATGGAAGAAAGAAAAATTTGTTTTCGTCAAGCCCATAATTTGTCTTCCGAACGCACACACACCGAATTCGAATAAATTACGGCATGACATCATGAGTGGCGATGTTCTCCACCATCGCATCGCCTAAGCCTCCGTCGTCAAAGCGATGGTCGATGAGATTTCCGTAGAGAAGCAACAGCATCTCAGCAACACCAACACCGATGGCTACGCACGTGATAGAACCATTGCGTCCAACTTCAAACTAAACTCGAAGAAGAACAAATTGCTCGTTTCTCGGCCGCGGTCATTTGATTTGAGCGCACGGAAAAAATCGTTTTGGAAATTGTGAACAATGAATCTGATCTCCACACCAGAATGATTGCGGTTCTGCGGCTAATGCGAGTGTCGGTCGAGCTTGTGGGGAGAATGAATGCGAACGATACGAACCACAACAGAATGATTGTTGATTTGAATCGACAATGATGTCATCATCGTCCATCGTCAGGGTCATCTCTTTGTCGAGCAATCATTGTTGTTTGTTTGTGAAATGGCTAATCTGGAATGCTCTTCAGGCAATTTCACTTGATTCGACCATTAGTAATGCGATCCTTTGACCGCCTTCGATTAACCATCCATTAACCCTCCAGCTCCAATTCGAAAAGGCTTTTCAGAAAAAAGCGAATCCTCAACTCATGCGGAAACAACACGGACAGACAACATTAAATACACATTTCAAACCCATTACACGCTCGATTTCAATCGAATCGAAAATCGACAAATTACGCAGAGGTCAAGAGCGAGGAGAGCCACCAAGGTCGAATAATCGAGTGAGAAAAAAGTAGATACCCAAACCGGACTGGTGATCTTCGTCTCTGCGAATCGAAAGGGGGAGTGAAATCAAAGGCAGAACTTGTCGAACCTCACGTGTGATCGACGCAAGCCAATTTCGCGATCTACTCACTGAACACGTCGGAACACCATCGACTTGGCTCACTGCAATTTCGTTTCGCTGAATTCGTCTCGATAACATCGCTGTGTCGGTCCAAAAATAGACATTGAATAATAAACATTCGCGCGCGTTGCGCATGTTATTTGCATGCGATCGCAACACCGTAAAGCAAAACAAACACACAATCACTCATCGGATCGTTTATGACGGATTCGCCGGATCGCATGCGTTGCATGCGAAATGGGCTTCGAACATTTTTGCGCCATTTCATCATCGAGTAATGTTCGCTCGCAATGAGTTTTTGATTGAAAATAAGGCGACTTCGTGACCCAAATTGACGATTGACCAACAAGCGATCGTGGCGTGCATTTTCTTGCCGCTTTGAACGAGAATTACGATTTCGAAATGCAACTCTCTCTTTCTCTTTCAGTTGATCACCATCACCTGCTTGGTCCTTCATTACAAGTCGTTGGCTGAACGCGATCACCACACCATCTTGTTGGCCTCGGGTACCTTCCTGGG
>JANSTV010051583.1:0-13861 GCA_027564135.1 Lestremia cinerea
ACCGGCAACCGGTAAAATGGAATGAGAAGAAAGGTTGATGACTTTGTCAATAATTATTGTAATTTATGAATATTTACATGCGGCGATTCGAGCCGCGAACCATTCGAATCGAAGCCGATGTGTGGTTGGGTCGATGAATTTGAAACGGCTATCAACGTGTTGACACACGCATTGGTTGCCGGCGTTTTATTCTTTTCGATTTTGTTTCAAATTCAAATTGCCGGTTGCAGGCATTTCAAGTGCGCTCGAACGCAATGACATCCACGTGCAGATTATGCAATTAAATTGATGAGCAACAAAGTGTGATTTTATCATTGTCAATCTTGGTAAAGACAACTCAATGAGCATTCTGTCAAAATGGAGGAGGAACCGAAAGTTTGGACAACTTCACAGAATGACAGCAATGGAAATGAAACGAATATTTCGAGTGAGTAGAGATTTTGTGTTTGTTTTTGTTATTGTTTTGAATGAATCCACAGGGTTTGCAGTGAAAAGTTTCTCAAAATGGAGAAAAGCCTCCGATTTTCTCGTGATTCATTGGAAAATACACAGAAAAGCATCACACGCTTCGGCATTTTCATTCATAAATCAAAAGGCCATGTGATCAAGCATATTTTCCATCATCGAATCGAGTCAGGTCAAGCAACTTTCCCCTCGTACCACGCGCGACTATTCCCCAGAAGAACAACGCAAAGTTCAGTGGTCGACCTCCTCGAAACCTCATTACCGGCGTATCATTATCGAAGTAACAGATTTTCAACGCAAAACGGCCTATCAGTCGGAGCGTTTAATCGACTGTGATGAATTTATGGTCGATTCAAATGGTCGTCAACGGATTCGGTTACATATTAAACTGACTCGACGAGTGTTGATTGGAAGGTGCCTTTCATGAATCGATTGATTCAACGAGTTCTATTACTTTCCGGCAAGCTTTTCTCAATTATTCAAGGTCACACCGCATTTTGAGGAAATTTATTGCTCATTTTCACCGAATTTCATGGAGCTCCTCGTTTGCCCTCGTTGGCCGTATCAAATATTCAAACATCATTCCATCGAATTCCATGGCAATGCATATGTTTATTGATTTTCTATTGAGTTTTCCTTTCGTTCACATCCTTTTTTTTATTTATTTCATTGAAAATAATTATTATTAACGTCAGTCGTGTCATTGAAATGACGATAATCATGACATTAATTATTTTATCGAGTGTCAGCATCGTTGGAATCAAGTCGATGGGTGTGCGTTATTTATGAGTGCATTCGATGACGTTCATTTGATGATCGTTGACGTCAGGCGAAAAGCAAATGTTCTTGTATTTGCTAAGCAATCAATGGGCGATGTTTGAGGTCGACCGTCAATTGCGCAATTCGCATCAACGAACCTCAGTAGGCCACTGTCGTTGTCGACCGTTCCCTTAGCGGTTCATCAGCTTTTTATTCGATTGTTTTCTGCCCCCTTCCCCCCTCCCCCCCCCATCCGAGAAATAATTGGACTAAGTGGCCTCGCCTAACTGCAGTCACAAAAACAATATTTCATTGAAATGACCCTAGAATGATCAACACCTAATTTCCTGTTCATTTGCAGGAGTTTCAACGGCGTCGGCCAAACAGAAACCGAAAAATAATAACGATAATCCATATTTAGTTGGCGTCCAATCTCGGTAAATATCATTTACATGAAATAAGAAAGAGGTTAAATGAAAATGGCACTCGATTCACCGTGAACATCAATACAGCACCCAACCTCATCGCACCACAGCCGTTCAATGGCACATCGCACCAACGCACCAGCACAACGCAGCATTTATAATGAATACAATTACCCGAAAGTACCTAATTGCATTGATTTGTTGGTGGTTTGTAGATTTCGAAGAAAAAATTATCACAAAACGTTTTTCCTGATATTGATTTTAATCATAGTCGTGCTATTGACCGGTTTGATCGTACTGATATTTTACGGTAAATTGAATGAATCCCATCTGATTGTCCATCATCCTCAAAGCGAATGTTTTCATATTTTTCCAAACTCATTTCATTTCGTTGCCACGTTTCGATTCGATTGTCACCGAGCTCAGCTAAATATTATACAAAGCCTTGTGAAACAAAAGATTGCTTGCGTGCCGCATCCAATTTATTGCAGAGCATGGATATGAGTGTCGATCCATGCGATGATTTTTATCAATTCACATGTGGCAATTGGGCTGAGGAACATCCAAAGTAAGTGTTTTTTGGTTAATTCTGTAATTCTGTCATTCTGAATCGGTTCATTTTACCGGAAACGCTTCTACTCCTCCACGGTGAGAATGTTTGATCGAATTTATTCTATTTAAAGACCAGATTCGTCAAATTCATTCGATTGGTTCAGCGAAAAGCAGAACAAGGTCCTGCGAACGATTCGTAGTTTTTTGCGCGCGAATGGAAGCGATAGCGAGCCGGATGCGGTGAATCAGGCACGTATCATGTACAAAGCATGCATGAACACAGGTACCTCCGGGAAGCTCACATACATGAGTCGTTTTCTACTGAAAATCCTTTCCAATTCTTCCAGAGAAAATGGACACGCTGGGACTGCGGCCACTGTTAAATTATCTCGACTTGTACGGTCTGCCCCAAATACCAACGACGCTGAAGGATTTTGCTGAAAACAACAAAACCTCGACTCAATTCAATTGGATTCAATCGATTGCGAGGATCAAGCGGTTGTTCGGGGCGGATATCATCATTGGCTTTGACATATTTCCAGATCCAAAGAATCGATCCAGGAATCGCATCGTTTTGGGCACACCAGAGTCTTCTTCGATTCTTCCTTTGTAAGTCGATTGAGTGTATTTGAGAGAGCGCCTCTGAAAGGATGTTCCTTTTTCTTCAGTAAAACGGATTTCGACAAAAAAGTGGAAAAAATTACCAGAAAGAGTCTGATTGACAGTGATGTGCTTGAGGTGTTTGTCGGCAGGGAGGAATTCAACGAGAGTGAAGACGATGGCAGCGGTGAAGAAGAACTAGACGGAGACGCTGTTTCAGCGTACACAAGCTACGTCACCGAGGTCCTATCAGCCTTTGTGTTTTACGCAAATCCTTCGGTGAATTTGGAACAAGCGCTTCCGAAAATCAAGGAATCTGCTCGATCAACTGTCAGAATGTCGAAATATTTTTTCAAGGTAATTTTCATGTGATGAATTATACGAACGAGCTATGATCTCTTCTTTTAATCAGCTTGCAGAAGAAGCGGAAAATTCAACAACGAAAAACTCTGAAAATTCTCTAGACGATTTGCTGAATTTCGATGTGATGCAACTGCAAAACGCAACGGATCGGCTCATTGCACCGAAAACACTGCCGATTTGGGAGCAATATCTGACAATCATGTTCACGAACATCACCAATGTCACATACACGAATATCTCCACCGAGTTGATATTGACAAGCAAACCAGATATTGATTATCTTGAGAATGTCGTCGACTACATCACCCAAATGAATGAAACCGATCTGGAGCTGTTCATCTGGTGGTCGATTGTCGAAGAGATGATTTTGCACACGACATCCGACATACGGAAATTGCACAATGAATATGCGAAAACTGTAACGAACCTAGAAGGTACTACGCCGCGATCGCTTTATTGCACCAGCGGAGTGAATCAACTGATGGGAATGGCTGTCAGTTATGCCATTGCCGAAAGTGATTTCCTCGTCAATACGAAGCCCAAAGTGACAAATATGCTGAACAACATACGCGAAGCCTTCAACAACCTGGTCAGGGAGACCACCTGGATGGATGACGGCACAAAGTGTTCAACTTTGGAGAAGTCGGTGGCCATGCAGAGTTTGGTGGGTTTTCCAGAATGGATTTTGGAGGCGGGAAAGCTTGATGAATATTACGATTTCATCAAATTGAACTCAAGCACACATTTGAAGAACATGATCGACATCCTACAATGGGAAATGAAGGATAAGATTCAGTCTTTGTACAAAACTGAAGACTTTGGCTGGGCAACAACTCCAACGAATGTCAACGCTTTCCATACATTCCAAGCGAATGCAATTAGTGAGTCTCATTTGTGTACGTTTTCTTCCAGAATCTAAAATGGAAATGCATTTTCGTTACAGCGATCCCACTGGCCATTCTCCAATATCCGTTCTACAATCTCGGATTGGAGTAAGTCTATGTCGTTTTGCTGAAAGGCAGCAAATAATTCTCGTCCTTGTTTCAGAGCCTTGAATTACGGCGCAATTGGAACGATTCTTGGACATGAACTGACTCATGGCTTCGATGACAGCGGTAATAATTGAACACCAGAGGGTGTGCAACGGGTTGAATTCAATGAAAGCCCTCCCATTTCGTTTCAGGTCGAATGTTCGACAAGGACGGGAATATGCGTCAATGGTGGACGAACAAAACCATCAACGAATATTTAAATCGAACCAGTTGCTTCATAAATCAATACAATAATTATTATTTGCCCGAAGTTGATGATCACGTAAGCCAATTGCCGTTTGAATTTCGAATAGATATGTTATTTTGTGATGTTTTATTAAAGATAAATGGTGAATTGACTCTTGGTGAGAACATTGCGGACAATGGTGGCCTCCGAGAAGCCTACTATGCTTATCGATTGTATGTGAGAGATAATGGCAAGGAGCGAATGCTACCCGGCTTTGAAAATTACACGCACGAACAATTGCTGTTCATTTCGTTTGGAAATGTGAGTGCTTTTTTGAGAAACGCCTGCAGTTATGAAATCGTTTGACAACTTTTCTATTTCGTTCTATTTAGCTTTGGTGTGAGACACAAACGGCGACATCAACCCAATGGGCATTAGAAGACTCTCACTGTCCGGGACGGATACGATTGAAGGGCGTTCTACAAAATTCTTTTGAATTCACTCAAGCCTTTAGCTGCAAACCCAATTCGAACATGTATCCCAAGAATCGATGCCGAATATGGTGAACACGTGTCGTCCTCATCACCAATAAGGTGTAATTTGAGAGTGAACCTGGCCATCCTTTTATTTTCAGTTTTTTAGGCAAAATATTCAATGAAAATTCCTAACAATTGACAATTGTATATATTTGCCGGCACGAATTTATAAATAAATCAAGATTTAAATTTATTTCCATCGAACAATCGAAGGGTCATGGACGGTGGCAAGGGGTTGAATGAGCGATTCATAAATAACATTCTGGTAATTGCTATAATGGATGAGATATCGTCTGGTGGGTCAATTTTTTCCGTGGACTACCGTTAGTTGGTAATGTCTTATTTCGGCCCATTTTGAATGGAATAAACGGACATTTCAGATAATGAAGGATATTTAACTTTGGTGCGTGTAATATCGACTTTGATTATAAGAGTAGCCGGCTTGAACTCGTGGCCTAGCTAGGAGACGGAAGCGTCAATAGGTCAGTATTCATCACCATCAGCGGATCGTAAGACACTCTTAGACATCAAATCTGTATTTGCGAGTGGCCAATTCAACCTGATTTACGACTACAGACGACAATCCAAGGAAAATGGTGCTCCTCGAATCCTTCCTTGTTGAAAGCAAATTTGCAAGATGCTCAAGTCGCCTCTGGCTGACACAAATGCCAACGAAATCTGCCTGAATATATCATAACCGTGACATTATTTTAGTTTAATTTTCTCAAAACGTCAGCTCTCGACAGTATCAATCTCCAGCGTTCGCTCATTAGCATATTCTTTTTTTCATTCATGTTAGTTTTCTTATCTGACATTTGAAACGATTATCGCAATTACAAAAAACGGCGACGAACAAAATGAAAAACTTCAGTCCGAAATAATAACAAACAAGAAACGGCAAACGCAATTACAATTTCTAAATAAAAAATACATTCAACAATCATCATGACAAACATTGAAAATCCCGAAAAATCAGCTATGCACATTTCATATTGAAATTGTTAGCGACTTAATCGGACACAGCGTGATTGTGGCAAAAGCGAAAATATTCAATTGGACAGCAAGAAAATAAAAAAGAAATACTCCGATAATCGTCCAAAACGTATAAAATTCGAAAGACATTCATTCATGCGCTTGATTTTGTGAAGACATTGAAAATGTATCGAGTGCGTTTGGTGGTTCTTTTGGTTTTTATTTCGGCGCTGGGCTCCCGAAATTGTGAAGTGATGAGTGAGCATATCGACGAGATCACCATCGAGTACTTGCAGACGGAACAAAGCCTGTGGAATCTGTTGCGGTCGAGTCAAACATCGACTACGTTGAGTCAAATTTATCAGCGCCATGAAAAATTTTTGGGTAAAAATTTCGGCGAATTCGGCATATTTCAGGCGATGCGTTTCCGATCAAATCCAATATTTTCGAAAACCCTACGAATCGTCGCCGACAACATCAATTCGATTAATAAAACGGCAACAAATGGCTACAATTTACTGCGCCACAACAGCTTGGAGGACTTGTCGGCGTACTCATTGGATGTGATCGGGCACATTCAGACCTCGGTCTATCGGATATTCAATTTGACGATTGATGCGGGTTTTTGGGATTCTGTTAAAATGGTTTGTTCGGACTTCGTGCCAAGCATTTCGTTGTGTTGACAACGTCATTTCTTTCAGGGTCAACAGTGCGATAAACATACAAAGTTCATTTTGGCTGAAAGTCAAGTTATTATGGATTTTTACATTGAAATTGTGGCAGCTCTACTCAGGGGCTACATGATCTTGCAGCTGTCGTTCATGATTCAGTCAAATCACGCAAGCGGTGAGACATTTGAGGTTTTCCAATTATGTATTCGATTTTCAAAGACATAATTTTCAGATGCAGAATATTTGCAGCGTGGTGTACAGCTGCATGAGTTGTTTGATCGAAGCCTTATTCAACTGCAAGACATTGTCAAAGATCATTTTAAAGATGCTCGAAGGGACATGTGGGCCTGTGATTTGGATGATTATTCTGCAAACAGTAAACAAACACCAGTCATTTGGGATATGCGCATCAAACTAACTAAGGTCTTTGTTTCAGATTCGTACATCGAAATCAGTCGCTTCTTCCAGGGTTACATCGATCACGAGATCAATCTGAATAATCAAGACAGCTGTAAGGAATCTTGCACGCATTACGTTTACACAAAAAACTTCCATTGCAAGCCGGAAACATTGTGTAATAACAAAGAAATCCCGTTATCCAAGTCGCGATGTAATGGCGTTGTGTTCAATTGCATGGGCATGGACTCGGATGTGACCGTGTGCCCCTCGGTGGGAATTTTAAATTGCGGTTCCTAACTCAATGCTTAATTTCCTGAAATCACCTTCTAGATGGATCCAACATCCCAAAGGCGGTACACCTACGTAAAATACCACAATGGTAAGGTGTTTGGCCACGAAGAAACCTGTGCGAAATCAATAAAATTGAAGAATTGGCGATCGTGGTTCGTTCAATGCAGTCACTGTTTCTGCTTTTGTGACGAACCGGGCCCATCATCCGATCGATATTTCAGTCTTCGAGCTGCTACAGCCAACATCAGCGAAAATAAGTGAGTTTTACCGAGGAAGCTCGTTTCTGTCTTCATGTCAAAGCGGTTGATTTTCAGAATCATCACTGGAATCGGATTAGCCAAAATAGAGCAAGTAATCCACTTGGTGATTGCTGAACGGGAACTATTGCCAAATGGTCAAGTCAACAGGACCGAGGAAAACCCCTGGAGAATCTCTCAAGGCTTTTTAATCTACGAAACGGAAGATACCATTGACTATCATCGATTATCATGGGAAAACCGATCCATCGATCTAGACACTGTTCTCGACGTGGAAACTCCGTTGGAAACTTTGGTGACAGGCGTTCGGTTCCGCGTAGTCGACGGTCACATTCGATTAGAAGCGCGTTTCACGAAATTTGATTACAATTCGGGGAAATTGAAGGATTTACAACGAAGCGTCTGGATAGGGAATCATGTGACGAATAAAATTCGACTCCCGATCGGACCGACGGATATCCCAACGAGATCACCGAGTAAATCCAAGCCGTTGCCCTTCAACAATGAATTCATTGAATTCGAGCCCAGCGATATCCGATTGGATGCTGCACAATCGACACTTCCATTTATTGATAACACAGCGATCGATGCGCAAACTCCTTTGACTGGAGTGGGCCTACACTATCGAGGCACTGACAACAATGGAGGATTTCTGGCACCGAAATTGGTTTTGCACGATTTCGGCTCGTACATCACACCCCCTGACACGCCAGAAAATCAGATTTTCGATTTTGTTGAAAAGGCTTAGCAATAAATGAATTTTAATTAACTTCTTCCACTGAACTCGTTTATTTTTCGTTTGAATTTCCAGAGCCTCCATCACTGAGGTGGCTTGATTGTTCCATGGTCGAAAGCGATGAGATTGACGGCAATGAAACCGCCATAACCAGGATCACCTTTATAGTAAAGTTCAACGCCAGACAAAGGTTGGGGTTGAGTGGCCTCGAGCAGCACTGATTCGAGGTACGGAATAGTAGTTTGTCCAACGTCCTTGTTCACGTCCGATGGCTCAAATTCCACGTACTTTGATTCGTGCTTGAATCGGGTTTGAAGATTTGGACTCCGTAGCGGATTATCGGGGCGATCGATAACCAATTTCTCCCGCACACCCTCCGAATGATGCCACTGACTAGTGTCTGGGACCAATTGTCCAGTTTTCCAATCGAAAATAGTACCGCGAATTTCCAGAGTCAGCACCCCATCGATCAAACTCAATCGCACTCCGGTAACCAACTGATTTTGGCTCAGAGCGATTCGATCCAAGTTAACGGCTCGTTTCTCCCAAGTCAACGTATGGTAAGTCACCCCTTCATCACGGGGGTGGTTCTGCAGAGCATGCGCAAAGTCATACTCATCCACTTTCCATGAGTCATTTCGGCGTATTTGCATGTCGACACGACCACTTGCGAAGAGCCGCCTTTCCGAAATCGAAATTTGGATTACTCGATCACGTTTCTGCAGCGAAACACCAGTGATGATCCTGCAACAACCACAAAAATTATGATGAAAATGAGGGTATTCAGAACGGAACAACAAATAGGTCTGACTTATTGGCTTTCACATCCGAAACCATTTCCCGCAAGCTGAAATAACGATCTGAATTCTCGCCGGGCTCGTCACAGTAACAGAAGCACGTACTGCACCGTCCGAATTCTAACCAACTAATCCAGGATTGAACAGTTGATTTTTCAGCTTTGAAGCACATGACGTCATGGCCGAATCGGGTGCCATTCTCGAAACGCACAAAATTGTAACGGCGGCTATCGCTTTCCCCATTCTGTGAAGAAATCGCATTGAAAAGATTTTTGAATTCAACTTTGGATGCACTAACTCACCACACGGCACACTGTCATGTCCGAATCCAAAGTCCTGCAATTATGAATTGTTCCCTTGCAAGTGCTCTTTTCGAAATGCTTGTGAGCGCATAGACTTCCCTCTACGCAATGAAAGTTCCTTGTGCTTGGATAGTCTACGCAAGTGTTCCGGCAGCTTTGAGCTTCATTCAAGTTGGCCTCGTTGTCGATGTAACCTTGCATAAAATTGGTGACCGGAATGAAAAAATTGTCTGAAAGACCCAAAAATTAGATTCCATTTGAACATTCTCTCTTCAAACACGCCTCATTACAATTATCAAAGTATGGATTTGGGTCGCATTTCCACAAGTCTCTGCTGGCTTCATTCAGCAACACTTCGATGTTCTTCCAGAAGGCCTGCAAATTCTCATCGAACTTTTCATGCATTGTTTGTGCTTCGTTGAAGTTGTTCCCATGACCGGACAATGTCAACAACATGAGCGATAACTGTGTCATTGTGTAACCGTCCAACAAGCCCCGGGCGACATTTATGTAAAACTCGCGAATCAGTTGATTTTCGGATATGACATATTTCACATATCTCGTGCACGTTTTGGCTTCCTGTTTGGGCAAGAGCAAATGCATAAGCAAAATGCAGTCAATCGCTTGATAACGCAATGACTTACTTCTCGAACATGACCCAAAACGACGGCTGTCTCATTGGTGATTCCGCACAACGCGTTCACATTCTCCATCAGCTCAGTCGCATTAATCGCCCAATCCTTGACCAACGTCGCATCGTAAACATTCCCATTGGGCACATTGTCATCGTATAAGTGACGATAATTCCCGTGAACCGTTTCATTTATCGCCGAAATTTTTTCACGCAAATTCGGAATATTCAAAACTAAATACGAATTCCAATAGCTGCTGGTTTCGCGAAATTCAGCGAAAAAATACGATTTATGCGACTCGATGATGTGATTGGCTGTGATATCATCGCCAGCATTAATTTGTTGCCACAACGTTTTTTCGAAGCGTAGATAATCCAACAGAGTGTCCGAGATGTATTTGGTCTCAGGATTGTCTTGCGGCTCAGAGGCAATGGACGTCGCCCAGAGCAAACACAACGTGATAAGCACTTTCATTGGAATTTCTCAGCTGTCACACTGCAAGAACAAGAGACGGTGTTAATGAAATCCGTTTGTTTGTTTGCGAAACGTTTCGATTCAACTGAAGCATATTCGCCAAACTGATTGCCGGACGCTTTCATTATCAACAAATTCACGACTGCTCTTTTTTCTCGTGCTCTTTTCTCGATTTGACAATCACAAATGGGGTCGATCTTGCGGATAGATGCACGCACGCCTTGACAAAATCACGAATGCACTATTCAATCTTCGATGTAACGGTCGGCCAAGGGATTGGAACACATTCGTAGCCATTCCAAGCCACCGTCATTTCATAATGTAACCGACCGACGACCGAGCATGGAAATTACGCAAAAACAATTACGCGTTCTGAATTCCGTAAAACTGAACTCACACACAGTCAGTCGCACACACGAAAACGCAAAACCACAGAATGAAAATACAAGGAAAAAAACAAATTCTCTCATTTTTTATTCTTATCGGAAATGATACGCAAGATGAAATAACAAGAACGGAACACCAGAAAAAACATAACAAAATCGACGAGCAGACAATTATTATCATCGTTTGAAACGAATTTTAATTCCACATTTTTCGTTATTTTCATTGCAACTCTCCCGAAAATCGTTCATTTCGTGTTGATCGTGTTGTGTGCGTAACAATTGGTGACAATTCTAACGAATTCGGTTGAAATGATGCGAGCACAAAGCAAATTGCTCAGGATTTGCATTGCAATTGGTGCGGTGACGTGGGTGTGTGATTCGGTATCGGCCTATCAGGAATCGATGTTGAGTATCGATGCAATTGTTGTGAATTATTTTCGCGAGGAGGAGAATCTCTGGCGAAATATTTCAGCGCCAGGCAGTTTACGAAACGAGACAATCAATCAAGTATATGCACGACATGAAGTGAACTTGGGCCAAGACTTTGGGCAACTTGGTGTCAATGAGTCCTTTAATTGGCACATCGACGGCAGTATCCGTGAATTAAATCGCATTTCGGAAAAAGTTTATCAATTGTTGGCCTTCCGGAAATACGATGAATTGCGCGGTTATGCGGACAGCGTAGTTCGTGGTGTGCCGAATCAATTGCGAGGGATTTTCGAGGAGACGAATAAAAAGGACTTTTTGGATCGCATCCGTGACGTACGCAAACTGAGGATAAGTTGAGGAATTGTGTTGATGGACGATCTCAATTTCAGATTTCGGACAATTGTTACACCAAGTACACAGATGAACGACCGTACAACGAGGCCGTGGAGCACTACACACTGATTGTTACGAGTTTGATCAAGGGGTACATGTCTCTCGAGATGTCCTACATGATTTTGAGTGTCAACGAACCAGGTGTGTGCTAGTGTTTCTTCGATTCACTCAGAATTTTCAATGATTTTCTCAATTCAGCCACAGTTCGATACAAAACCAGCGCCGTTGAAGCTCGGAACACGTTCAACACACAGTACCGTTCATTGGAAGGGAAAGTGCGAAATGTTGTACGGAATTTCAGCAATGAACATTGGAACTGTGATGACAACAGTGAGTCAGGTAGTTTGTCGGTGAAAGTGGCAAATTCATGTGATTTCGCTTTCCAGGCTCCTACATTGAAGTCACCAACTTCCTCCAGGGCTACATCGACAATGAAGTCAATTTGCAGACAGAGGACACTTGCTCGAACACCTGCGATAATTTCAAAACCACTCGAAACTACTTTTGCCACAACGACACTTTGTGTGAATTGAATTTTTTGGACAAAAACAAAACGCGATGTGACGGAACCGTTTATGGATGCAAATATATTGGCTCCGACATGGAATTGTGTCCGAATGTAATATCAACCAATGCCCAGAACATAGACATTATCAATAACATATTTTATTTGATTTCTGTAGGAGGATGACACAGATATGAATCGTCGCTACAACTACGTGAAGTATTCAAATGATGAGGTATTGGGAAAGGTTAAGTTCTGTCCAGATAAGCTGCCAATCAAATCCTGGTGGCGTGGACTCTATCATTGCAGCTACTGTTTCTGCTACTGCGACGAACCGGGATTATTCTCTGATCGTTATTTCAGTTTGCGTGAAGTCACCTCGGACATTTCCCTAAACAAGTGAGTCTATCGTTTGCTGGCCTTCTCCCATCTGATTGCTCGATTTCTCAGGGTTGTGACCGGAGTACGATTAATTAGAGTCCGTCGAATGATCCATTTGGCGGTATCCGAACGAGTACTATACCCATACGGTGCAACCAATGTGGACGTAGTGAAAACGGTCTATCCAAAATCAACATGGAAAATGAATCAAGATTTCGACATTGATCGCGACTACGACATTCGCAAGGGTGAAGATTATCATGAATTGACGTACGAGAACCGTTCTATCGACTTGGATACCATTTCCGCACCACCTGATCATCTTGTCACCGGTGTACGATTCAAAGTTAGTAGCTTGGGCCATCTCAAGCTGGAGATTCGAGTTACATCATTCGATTATAAGACCGGTGAACTGAATCGTCGGGAACGAAATAGCCGTTGGATTGAAGATCGAAGTCGCGAACCGAAACAGAAAATCTGGATCACTGATGCTGATATCCCGACACGATCGCCAAAGATCTCGATTCGGGATAGGCGACCAAATCGTTATGTTGAGTTCGTCCCAACAGATATTTACAAGGATGTTGCACAGACCACCGGTGGGTACCACAAATACCGCATTCACTGGAAAGATACTAATCTCCTGTAATTTTAGTTCCATTCATTGAAGCTGCACCAGTGGAGCCACGAACACCTCAACCTCTGTCTGGTGTCGGCGTTTACTACAAAGGGCAACCCGGCTACGGCGGCTACATAGCGATCAAATTGGTCTTGTACGATTTCTCATCTTATCCAACATAAGACGGACATTTCGTTCAACATTCCTATCTGCCAACTATTTAATTCACCGTCATATTTATTAAATGCTGAGCGATGATTTTTTTAATTTAATTTTTTTTTTTTTTGTAAAAAGGCGATGAAAGAAAAACGATTGATGTTTTTTCATTGAATAAACTATGCACACACCGCGTCACGCAAAATGTTATCTACCGAACACGACCTTTTGTCGTACCAAATGACCCAAACTACAATCGATTCATCGCAAAGACTTTGATGAGACAATCCACGATAAGCACTCTGGTCGGACACAATGACAAATAACACATCGACACGGGCCCTACTCACAATGACATCACCAACAAATTAACTGCAAAATCAACCAGCAAATTCCGAATAGAAAAAAAAGCAATCACCTCGACTTGTCTCGATGAACCAACTGACAAATGTCAAGATGCGAATGGTCACGCACGAATGACATAAACTGTGTAACGGCCAGACTATCAAAAACAGGTGTCACAACTGTACGGGAATGAACGAT
>JANSTV010051594.1:0-13855 GCA_027564135.1 Lestremia cinerea
AAGAAAATTCTTTGGGCCATCAAGCAATTGAATGCAGAACGTTCAAACCGATCAACTCTGAGGAAATACTCGGGTTCGAATGCGCCCGGTGCCGAACGTCGCTGGTTATAATTGTACAAATTGATATTAATCAAAACAAATTTGAAAACTTTAAACAACAACAAAATCTACGAGCGAGAGAAAAAATCATAAAAAAATTTACTTAAAATAAATTAATTCAAATAAACAAATTTTGCATGCAAAATGTCGATAAATAAATTGAAAAAATTAAATATCAGGAAACTACAATAAAAATAATGAAAAACCCCAAAAAAAAAACATCAAAAATGAAAATCTAAAAAAAATCGAAGCATGAAAGCAAAACGAAATGAAATTTAAAAATAACATTTAAAATTAATTTATCGCAACCGCCTACGAACAGCATCATCAATTATGCCATCAGCTGGCAACAGCATGAATGAATATAATAAATTATAAATAGTTTTATTTAACATAATATTGTGATTAGCAAAAAAAACGGTGAAAAAGCAAGAGAATTTTCATCTGCATGAGATGTCGGTGTGAATGGTGCTCATTGGAGCGCATCAGCAGTCCGGCCAAAGTTCAGCAGTGACCAACACCAATTCCAACTAAATCACAAATTATTCAAATTGTAACTAAAATTCCTGCACAAATTGCTGCGGAACGATTGCATGTCACTTCACCCTTTCTTTTTTTGTCGCCATCAGCCATTCGATGAATGTTGCGATGCCAGTCAAAATTTAAATCTAATAAAAATGTAAAAAAAAATTTAAAAAAAAAACAAAAAAAAATGGAGAAATCCAAAGAACTGAAACAAAAAAAATTGTAAATATTTCTAAAAAAAAAAAAAAATTTTTTTGCAAAATATGTTTGTTAATTCACTCTCATTACCATTGTCATCGAAGCCCCTTTAGAATTCCAAATCCTAATAAATAACCGGCGTGCATGCACTTTCACGGTTAGGCTTAGGATGTTCAATTTTTGTGATGAATTATTTATAATTTCGATAAATTTGGCACGTCATCGTTGTTTAATTGAAAAAAGATAATTATAAATTTGATAATGAACGTAATTCAGCAACCGTGTCTCGATTTTTGAGATGAATAAAAGTGGATTACCGATATTTTTCTAGAAAAAAATTAACGCTTTTCATTCAAACTTAAGAAATTGAATTACCGTGGAAAAAATGCCGCTGGAGCTCATTGCCATTTGAACCATAAGTCCAATTCCGGTGAATTCAAACAAATTGAAAGCAGAATTTGTAGACATTTTTTTTGTCTCCGATCGTGAGCCGTGCATTCACCTCTAGACAGTGTGCTCCAGCATGTTCCGCTCTAAATAATTCCGCAGCGTTCGGCGACAGAGGAGCATAATTATAACTAATTAGGCCTCATTTGACGTGATTCAGTTGAACATTTTCGGTAAAGCTTCAGCATTCACCAAACAAGACAAAGATCTATCTAACGGCGCCGTTCTAACAAACAGAAGAGAACAACAACAACAACAACAACAACGAAAAACGCCAAAAACAATGAATTTAATTAATTTCAACGTCAATACAAAAGGTGATTGCACAATTGTGTGTCAGTTGTTTGCATTTCATTTGGAGGAAAACTTTTGGTTTATCACAATAAATGGAGTCGATCGCTATTTGCACTGTGCCGCCACCGACAGAGCAAAAGGGGAACAGCTTTCCTCGAAGACAACCGAGCAGACAAACAATCAGACGACTTTGACTTTGTTCTGGCTGCATGCATTCGTAAATAAGTTAAACATTTGCACGAGATAAGAGAGAAGGAAGAGCGCCAGAACGGGAGAAAATGGCAAGCCATCGGAAAAAAACCAAGCAAATCCGAAAAAGAAACTTCCATGATCCGTATAATAGACATTGAATGGGAAATAAAGTTTTTTCGTCGTCCTCGCTTTCCTATGTCGACATTTTTTTTCGTGTCTGTGCTTTTGCCTTGCGTCGAGAAATTCAAAATTTCCACCATTAAATCTTTTTAAGAGGATATTTCATTTGAAACAGCATAATAATGCAGGCACAGTCATACGGCATCACAGGTACGGTGTGTGCACAACACAACAAATACCATTCCCAGTCTATGAGATAACTGCGAACAACAACGTTATTTATTTTTTTTCGTTTCAACTTGACTGCTGCTCTTTTTTTTGCTCCTTTCCTTCTACTCCGGTGCTCTCTTCTCTGGCAAAAATAGGACAATCACTTGTTCCATTCCTTTGTTTGGGTTGCGTTGCGCGTACTTATCGTTTGTTGTGTGTTCACGTTCGTACCATCGTTTGTTGCCATTCGTCTACCAGAAAATAAATTGGTTGCTCAATTTATCGTGTTTCACTTGAATCTGCTTATTATTTACTTTCACCGCATCGAGTCGTCTATTTCTATGCAAATCATATCTTTCACATTCAATGTTTTCGTTCATTTTACGTGGGTTTTGTGCGTTCTTCTCCTTCGTCCCATCCGCGACGAAAAATCAAGAAAAAAAACAAACGAATAAACAAAACTTTTAATTAAACACATATCTCAAACGCAGACTGAAAATGAGGAATAATTTCCATGTGAGTCAATATTTCAGTCTCAGGCACATAACTTGTTCTTCATCGCTGCCACTTGCCTTGGCACATGAGGCAGTGTGGCATCGGGGCGCACAATAGGTTAAAATCCTGAGAACGCTTTAACGTGCCGTTGGGAAAAAGGATGCATTTGGCTGGAGGCAAAGGGCGAGAGAGAAGGAGAGATTGGTAGAACTGGTGATACGATGGGGGAATCAGTTCCACAAAGAGGGATCCGATTAAAATGCCACACGCTGAGACCGAGCCGAATTAACAAGATATTTTGCATTTGGCGATAATATCCGTCGCAAATAAATTGCCTTTTCAATTTTTCGCGCACCTGTCTCGACCGAATGTATGTGTGTGTGTGTGCACGATCAAAAACGATGATGAAAACATGTTAGCTGCCATAATTCAGCCGTCAGTTGACTCGGTCGCATTGTTCGTTTTCGGCCAAACAAAATGGAAATTTATTCAACATCTTAAATTGTCATTTTCTTCATATGACGTCTTTCATACCTTTGATTAACGCTGTCGGCAATCGGTAATAGATATTCATTTAGAGGGTTCAAAAATTATGAAAGATGTTTGTTGGAAATGTTGCGTAAATCGGAGACTGAGATCTCGGGGAATGCAGGGACATTCTTGTTGTAGGCAGTTGTAGAGACGTGGCCTGACATTTCCACACAATTGATCCATTTGCTGGAATGTGTGTACCTGGCAAATCCTATCTTCCTCTTCAAAGCGATGGCATGTGAGAATCCTTATCGGCCGGCATTCATTTTTGCGAGAACATTCCTTGGAAGAACTGCATAATTCACGAGTTCATCATCTTTCGAAAATACGGGAAATTCAATTTAAAATTAATTTTTCAGAAAAATGAAGAAGAAATAAGAAACAGGGCAAAAAAGGAAGAAAGAAACAAAAAAACGAAAAGAAAATGCCATTTAATTCTTCTGCACGATTTTCCATTTTTATTTAGCCGTTTTAGCTCGCCGAGACAGCTCGTATTCGAGATGGAGATAAATAAAAAATGACATGACTTTTATCTTCGTCCGAGGCATTCAGCACTGAATGAATGAATAATAATGGCAAAAAAATGACAATAAAAATGAATCTCTTTTATGAGACGACGATATGTCATTTAATATCAACCAATGATAAATGCACGCGGCGCAGGCATGTTGTAAAATATTTATGTGCTATTATTTCGGTCATGTGAGTGGGGTCGGCCACAAGATGCCTTCAAGTTCATCAGAATTTGGATGCCATCCACAAGTGGACGTAAAAGAGGCGATTGCCCGCCAGAAAAATGCTCATTTTTATTTGCCAATTTCCATCAAATGAACACCTTGGTCAACCTCTATCGAGATTTCGAGGGAGAGCCCATCTCAAAGTGTCAACTACAGTGGCTGCGCTGGAAAGTCCTTTGGTCCTTTGGGTGTGGAATGAGTGGAGGCGCCTGGTAAAGTTTAGCAAAGCGGCCCATCAGAGACGCCGAGTCAAATTTCGATGTGATTTTGAGTGCATTCGAAATGCGTTCGTCAAATCGGATTGTCTTTTCCAAATCAAGCCAATTCCCGTCAATGGCGATAACCCAACGGATGAATTCGCCCACAACACTTCTGTCAGCATTTTTGTTTTGCCGTTCATTCGAATTTGTCTTCTGAATATTTTGGCAAACAAAAGACATATCACATGCGGAGGCGAAGACGAACACACAAATTCCCAGCTCATGTGAATAAATTATGAGACGACCGAGAAACCGTTTACTTTCGACTTTTGTCGAAGAGAAAAATTCCCGCAAATAATCGAAATAAAGCGAGAACAAAAAACGAACGTTTGAAATAATCGTTTTTTTTCTTCCACTTTTTTCTTGATGTTTTTCTGCGTTTTACGTTTGTGTAGTTGTTTTTTTTCCTATCGCTCGGATTCACGGCGGCTGCCACCGCATTGAGAAAAACAATAACTCGTGAGATTATCCGATTTATGCGATTCAAAGTTGTTTACATGAAATGAAATCATGTGAAAAAATATAAATATGAAATGACAGGCATGACGGCGACGATAACGGCAGCACATGTTCGACTCTCAATTTGGAATTTGTTATGAAGTCAAAATATGCATGTTTTTGTCTTGGTTTTGCATGTCTGACAAGGGGACTCTCGAAATACATATTCATCAGTCGGCTGCAGCGGTGAGGGGTGAATATAACGTTTGGCGACAATTCATCACGAGGCGAATCGATCGAATTTGAGAATGGAGCTCAATTGATCATGTATTGGTGAACGAGATTAAAACGCTTGCCTAATCGAAAGGATTGAAGCCAATATTGGAATAATCGCCTGAATCATATCGGACAATTAATCGCAATTATTTCTCATCGAATTGAATTCACCGGCTGTCGAGCAAAAGTGGTGTGAGACCGAAAGTGTCACTTCGTCATCCCATTGGGAGAATGAATTTTGCACCTGAGCTGATTACAATTTGATTTTGAGAGCGGCTCAATGAGATATTTATGGGTTTTGGAACCTCAACGACGAGTGGGCAGCATGAAATCATTTTCGGGCGAAATGGAGCAGGTCATTAATTTGCTGTTGCAGACAAACGTAGTGCCGACGGTTAATTGAATTTCGTTCGACAAACGACATTGGTCACCGGTTCAAGCTGGCTGGTTGGCTGGATGATTGGCTGGCTGATTGTATGCACGACGGTGGTATGGTTTTTGATTGATTCGTAACTGGAGATTTTCGAAACAAATCTCCCCTGTGGCGGAGACGCCGGAGCACCAGAGATTTATCAAGCTTTAGATTGATAATGCTGAAAGGTTTTCGTAAAGCAGGGCAAATTAATCATCACAAAATTTAACGTGTTTCGCTGAAAACAAAGCAAATGCCTGAGTTGCTAACAGCCATTCATTCATCTTTTCATTATTTTGTTATTGTTTTTTGTTTTTTTTTTATACTTTTATGCTCGGTGCATGTTTATGTGTCGTCCACATGCCACGTCTTGCATCTCACTTGCTGACTCTTGTCCTTGTGCGACTGAGCGTCTGTGTGCTACGGTCATTCGTTTTTTAAGTGAAAAATCATGTACTCGCGAAAGCGAATTGTAGTATTTTTTATGAAAACGTCCAGAACACACGAAACTCATTTTAAACGAAATGTTTCCAAAGCAGTTTCTTACGTTTTCATCAACGTCAAATTTGTTGGAGACGTTGCCGGTGCGCATTTGAGACAAAACTCTTGGTTATTCGGTAGACGGTTTCATAGGATTTTCAAAGTCAGAGTCTAATCAGCCGACTGTTGAAAGCACGCCGTACTTGATCGAAGCCATGTCTTGCAGGTAGTACAATTCATGTCTAAAAGAGCATGGAGCGAGTGAGGGCTTCAGAGCGATTCACGAACTCAATCGTTTTGTGTCACTTTGGGCCAAAAGAGATGCTTGGTCTTACGACCAAGGCAGCCTGGAGGAAGTTTCCGATGTCATTTAATGTTGATGTTGTTGTTGTTTATAGTTTTCGAAGGTCTGCCAGTTTGCTCAATTTTTGATGCGTGGCAAAAGGTCACCAAAAAAAAACTCGAAAACATTCATGTGATAATTGCAACTCATAACAAGCGCTTTAATTAAGCGGAATATCCAAAGCCCTTTTCAACCTATTCGTTCTAGGAATGTCACCGCTGCTATCACTGCTCATTGATTATTTCAAGGCATACAACTCGAACTATATGAGCAGGAGATGGTATTGCGTTTTGACGAATTCAGATTAAAGTATCGCTCAGTACAGATCAGTCGTTCAAAATGCGTAAATTGGCGTCTCTTTTGATTTGCGTGGCATTCGGTAAGTTCTAACGTGCCTCACTTTGAAAAGGATTCTCATTTTATTGATTCTACAGCAATTCTCGTGCAATGTGAAAATGAGACAGAAACCAAAACCATCCGAATGCACACCAGTTCTGAGCTTATTCTAGAAGAAAAGGAAACCGAAAGAATGCAGTTCAAAAAAATCTGTCGAAATGCCAGCGACGATCAATCAGAGAAATTCAAAAAAGCTCAGGACACTTTCAATACGGAGGTTTCCATGAAGTATGATTCGATGATATTTGGTAGCGACTTCCTTGCAGCGCAATCTAAGAAAAACTACACTGATTTTGCCAACAAGTAATAAACCAATTCAATTTTAAAAAGATTTTAACGAATTAAGCCAATTTTTTGTAGATACTGCTTAGCGGCTCTCGAATACATCGAAGCGTCCAGTGTTTTCGAGCAAGTATTCGAGCAATGCGACAATGCAACAGTAGCGGCAGGTCGCGAATTTTCGCGAAGGGCACTCAATTTCACGTGGGAATTTTTTTGTGGGAACAACGCGTCTCAGGCTCTTGCTTTCCTGAATGCGGATGGCATTGGTTGTGCGGAAAGAGGCGGGGAAAGGGATATTCATGAGTGTTTCAGAGAGGCGGCTAGAAAACATCCGAACTTCACGGCGACGGTTGACTTAGGACTCTTTTACATGCGTGGAGACAACCAGGAGTGCTGCGAGTGAGTCTTGCAGATTGAGTGCGCGCCGTTTGAGTGGAAATAATGTGAATTTAATCTTTCAGTGGGTTTGGAGCGTATTGGAGCTGCTATAAAGCTTTGATTGAGGGATGTGGATCTGTCGTTGATAGAGTGAAATCTGTGTTTGAAAAGGCTTACAGGGGTGAATTCAACTGTCAACAGCTTGAAAAGGAGACGCAATAAATGTCGTTTTCCGTAGTTAAAGTTCTATTTTCTTGTTTTCAAAACAATTCGTCTTGATCACAAATAAAACTATTTATTTTCGAAAGGAATTTTGTCTTTCAACACATTCATCACTCATTGAATCCCAAATGACCACAATGAAATTGTTCAAAAAATATGCGAGCTGTCAAAGACATGTTAATGAGAGATTATCAAGGCCATTCACAAGAAGTACTTTGATTGAACGTAGCTATTTCCTTGCATTTGAACTTGGCATATGCTGGGATCGCTACTTTGCTATCGATATTCGCACACTATATTACAGCTCTGATTTCCGAACAAGTAATATAAATCGGTGATTTCGCTTTTTCTCGATCAATTTTAAAATTTTGAAGTATCATTCAGATAGTTTTGTATTTTTATGAAAGCCTCCGAGCACACGGAACTCATTCGTTTTCGTCAACGCGCCAAGTTCGTTGGAGACATGGTCAGTACGTATTTGTGACACAATTCTTGGTGATTACTCGGATAACGGTTTCATGTGGTTTCCAAAGTCGGTTCATACCGCACGAATTTAATCAGTAGACTGGTGGGAGCACGAAGTTCTTGATTGAAGCCAGGTCTTGCAGGTAGTGCATTTCATTCCAAGCGGAGGATCATCATGTCTGGATGTGCTCCGGGGAGATGAGTACTGGTAATGACGAAGCCGCAGTAAATAGTTATGTACGAAGTTCGTGTGTTCAATGCTAATGTGGGCTTCATAGAGATTCACCGATTCAATCGTTTTGTTTTACTTTGGACCAAAAACGCAGTTTTAAATCTCTTTATATTCACCAACAGAGTAACCTGACTCACGGCCAAGGCAACTGAGGGGAATTTCGATGTAATTATCTTTTGATGCGTGCCAAAAGGTCAGCGAAAATATTACGAAAACATTCTCGTTATATTTGCCATTCATAATATGTGAGAAGCAGCCACAGCACCTTTCAACCTATTCGTTCTAGGAATGCCACCGCTCCTATCACTGCTCATTGATTATTCCTAGGCATATACACTCAGGGCAATATAAGCTGAAGATGGCATTGCGTTTGAATCAATTTAGTTGAACGTATCGCTCAGAAAAAATCATTTGTGCAAAATGAGTAAATTGGCGTCTCTATTAATTTGCGTGGCATTCGGTAAGTTTTAAAACATCTCTCTTGGAAGGGAGCTCTCATTTTATTGATTATACAGCAATTCTCGTGCAATGTGAAAGTGAAACCGAAACCAAATCAACGATCGAAAAGATCACCAGATCTGAGGAAGAGGACAATCGAGAATTCGAGGAACACAGAAGGAATAAGTTCAACAAAATCTGTCAAAACGTCACCGACGAACAATTTGAGAATTTGAAGGAAGCTGAGAACGTCTTCAACATCAGATTTTCCATGAAGTATGATCCGTTCACATATATGGGCGACTTTTACAATGCCCACTCTACGAAAAACTACACTGCGTTTGTCAACAAGTAATAATCCAATCAGATTTAAAGAGATTTCAACTAATTAATCAAATTTTTTGAAGATATTGCCCAGCGGCTCATGAATACATCGAAGCGACAAACGATTTCGAGCAAGCATTCGAACAATGCGACAATGCAACAGTAAAGGCAACGCGCGCATTGTCGCGAAGGGCGCTCAATCTAGCGTGGGATGTTTTGTGTGGAAACAATGCGTCCAACGTTCTTGCTTTCCTGAATGCGGGTGGAATTGATTGTGTGAAAAAAGGCGGAGAAGAGGATTCTGGGGAATGTCCCAGAAAAGCGAGAAGAAATTATCCAAACTTCGCGCCGAAACCTACATTAGACGTTTTTTACCTGCCTGGAGGCAACCAGGAGTACTGCAAGTGAGTCTTATAGATTGAGTGCGCGCCATTGGAGTGAAAGTAATATGAACCCAATTTTTCAGTGGATTTGGAGCATATTTCAGCTGCTTTGGAACTATGACTGAGCAATGTGGACCTGCCGTTAATGGAGTAATATCTGCCTTCGCAAAGGCTTACAGGAAAGAGTTCAATTGTGCCCAGTTTGAAAATCAGAAGCAATAAGTGTCATTTTCCGTAGTTGAGGTTCTATTTTTTTGTTCTTAGAACAATGTAGTCTTTGAATGTCATCAAATAAAGTTCTTTTTCCAAAAAAAAAAAAAATCCACAAATATTTTCGTCAGTAATTGAATCGCAAAATATGCGAGCTGCTAAACACATCCGAATCGAGAGGTTATCAGTACCATTCACCAGAAGCATTTTGATTAAATAGCACAATCGCATTGTTTTTTAGCCTCATCTGTACTGGGAATATCGCTTCGCTATCTACATTCTTTTCCACTTCTTATTCTGATCATCGAAAAAACTATATAAATCAAAGATTTCGCTACCTCTCGATCAATGTTGAAGAAAATATCATCCAAATAGTTTTGTATTTATTAATGGTGCAAAATGTGTAAATTATTGGCGTCTCTATTGATTTGCGTGTCATTCGGTAAGTTTCAACGGGCCCCACTTGGGAAGGGATTATCATTGAGATGATTTTACAGCAATTCTCGTGCAATGCGAAAATGAAACGGAAACCACAACGATCGGCGTGCTCGAGAGCTCTGAGGAGCAAGTGTTTCGTGAGCTTGAGGAGAAGAGAAGGTTGACGCTTGTCGAAACGTGTGAGCCGAGTAACATTTCAGACCAATTGATTGAAAAGCTCGAACAAGCTATTGACCATTTTGTGCGAGGTATCGTAGCGATTTTCGATCCTGAGAGGCTTGCCATTGAATTCCATCAAGCACGTGATGGGAAGAACTATACGGCATTTTCCACAAAGTAAGTGATTTCTTCGAAAATTTCAGCCCAGTTAACTCATTCATATTCATCGTTTAGTTATTGCTCAGTTGCCGATGTCTATCTGAAATCGATGAATAATTTCGTGGAAGAATTTGAAGGATGCGAAAATACGACGATCAAGGCATATCATCGATGGACGCGACAGTCGCTCGATGTTGTATGGCAGTTCTTGTGCGAAGGCAATGCGACGCAGATGCTTACCTTCCTCAATGCAGGGGGCTATGATTGCGTGCATGGCTCCGCGAAAGATGGTTTGAGGGATTGTCTAAACGAGAATTATTCCAAATATCATAAGTTCCGATTGCCAAATTCGCTGGGGATATTTTTCTTTAGTGCAGAATTACGAGAGTATTGCGAGTGAGGCCTACAGACTAAATTTGAACTTTCCGATTACAAGTAATTTACGAAAATATACATTTTCAGCGGGTTCAAAGCGTATGGAAACTGCCTGAAAGCTAATCTGAGCAGTGTGGATCCGACGTCTTTGGAGTGGTATCTGGCATCGAAAAGGCTCTCAACAATGAGTTCAACTGTGCATATTTAGAAAATGGGAAGCACTAATCGTCGCATTACGCAGTGAAAGCTCTACTTTCTTTCTCCAAAAGCAATGTCGTTTACCGTAAATATTGCAATAAAATTGATATTGTGTTCAGAGTTGAACAGCTGGGACAGTCCTAATAAAAATTGACCACTCCAACATAATAATCAGCAAAAGAGACTGACAAAAAAATGCAATCTGCAATGTTCAAAAAATGTTCATTTTGATTTAACTGCGCAATCTTCTTGCCTTTGAACTTAATGCGCGCTGCGAATGTCACTCTGATATCTCCGTCCTTATGCAATTCGTATTCTGATCATCTGAAATACTGTATATAAGCTGAGCTTTCTGCCATGCGTCGATTAATCGAAAAGAAATTGTTGCTTCAAGAGCTTTGATTTAATTTTTGACGTTAAGAATGCGTAAATTGGCATCTCTTTTGATTTGCGTGGCATTTGGTAAGTTTTGAAGGGTCTCACTTGGAAGATGGTTTTCATTTTATAGACTTTAACTCATAGACTACAGCTGGGAGAAAAATCTCCCAGCAATTTCATAGGCTTCTTCATACAAATTTGAAAAACGTTCGGTTGGCTAAGGGTTACAGAAATTCTCGTGCAATGTGAAAATGAAACCGAAACCGAAACCATGACAACCGAACGGCCCAGCTCAAACCTTGAGCAAATGCGCCGTCGAGAATACGATATTAACAGCAGCGAGCGAAGAGTGCAGCTCTACGAAGCTTGTCCAAATGCCACCGACGAACAATTTGAGAGATTTAAGGAAGCTGATGACGCTTTTTCTACCGGATTTTTCGTTAAGTACAATCCGATCACGTATTCAATCGACTTTGACAATGCCCAAAGTACGAAAAACCACACTGCGTTGATACTGATACTGCCCAGCGGCTCTTGAACACATCCAAGCATCCAACAACTTGTTGCAAGAATTCGAGCAATGCGACAATGCAACCGTAAAAGTAGCTCGCGCATTGTCGCAAAGGGCACTCAGTTTTGCGTGGGAATTTTTTTGCAAACAACGCGTCTCATACCGTTGCTTTTTTGAATGCGGGGGGGTTTGATTGTGTGCTAAACGGCGGGGAAAGGGATCCTGAAGGCTGTTTCATGAAGGCGGAAGAAAAACATCCGAAGTTTTCGATAAAAACTACGTTAAGAACATTTTATCTCCCTGGGGACAACCAGGAGTATTGCGAGTGAGTCTTGCAGATTGATTGCGCGCCACTTGAGTGCAAATTATGAGAAATTAATTTTTCAGTGCATTTGGAGCATATTTCAGCTGCTTCGGACCTGTGACTGAGCAATGTGGATCTATCATTCATGGACTGACATCTGCCTTCGCAAAGGCTTACAGGAATGAGTTCAATTGTGCCCAGTTTCAAAAGGAAGAGCAATAATCGTCGTTTCTCGTAGATGAAGTTCTATTTTCTTGTTTTTAAAAAATTTTCGTCTTCGGATGACCACAAATAAAGTAAATTAATAATAATAATAATTAAAGTAATATTAATTAACTAAAACTCAAATGGCCCCAATGGAATTCCAATACTCACAAAGTTTATGAGCTGCTAATCTGAAACGAAAAGTTATCAGAAGCGTTTTGATTCAACGTCGCAATCTCCTTGATTTTGAGTCTTTTGTGTGCTATGAATATCGCCCTGCTATCTCCGTTCTTATGCCATTCTCATTCTGATCGTCTGAAAGAATTATTTAAGCTGAAATGTCTGCCAAGCCTCGATCAATCTAAAAGACAGTGTTGCTTCAACGAGCGTTGAATTTTTGTCGTTAAAAATGCGTAAATCGGCGTTTTTATTGATTTGCGTGGCATTCTGTGAGTTTAAACGCGTCTCACTTGGAAGATGATTCCCATTTTTGTGATTTTACAGCAATTCTCGTGCAATGTGAAAATGTAACGGAAACCACAATTGTCATTAACCTCATCAGCACTGCGGAAGAGCGCGAAGTCGAGGATTACAGAAGGGAATATTTCAACGAAATCTGTCAAAATGTCACCGATGAACAATTTGAGAAATTGAAGGAAGCTGAGAACGCTTTCCAAAACAAATTTTACATAAAGAGTGGTGATTACAATTATTCAAGTGATTTCGAATTTGCCCATTCTACGAAAAACTACACTGCTGTTGTCAAGAAGTAATAATCCAATCCGATTTTAAAAAGATTCGAAACTAACTAATTAAATATTTGGAAGATATTGCTTAGCGGCTCATGGATACCTTGAAACTTACAACGATTTCGTGCAAGCATTCGAGCAATGCGGCAATGCAACAGTGAAGGCAACTCGCGCATTGACACAAAGTGCTTTCAATTTTTCGTGGGAATTCTTGTGTGGAAACAACGCGTATCAGGCTCTTGCTTTCCTGAATGAGGATGGCTTTGGCTGCGTGGAAAGAGGCAGGAAAAATGGTTCTAAGACGTGTTTCGGAGAGGCGGAAAGAATGCATCCGTACTTCACGCCGGAAACTTTCTTAGGAATTTTTTACTTCCCTGGAGACAACCAGGAGTGCTGCAAGTGAGTTTTGGAGATAAAGTGCGCGACGTTTGAGTTGAAATAATGAGAACTTATTTTTCAGTGAATTTGGAGCACATTGGAGCTGCTTCAAAACTATGTTTGAGGGATGTGGACCTGGCGTTGATGGAGTGGAATCTGCCTTCGAAAAGGCTTACAGGAATGAGTTCAACTGTCGACAGTTTGAGATTGAGACGTAATAACTGTAATTTTTCTTGGTTCAAGTTCTATATTCTTGTTCTGACCACAAATAAATTGGTTGTTTTTTTTTAAAAAAAAAGGAGCATTTTCAATACACACATTCATCATTAGTCGAGTCCCTTATGGCCTCAGTGGGACTTGCTCACAAAATTTGTGAGCTACTAAAAACATTTGGAACGAGAGGTTATCAAGACTATTCACAAAAAGTGTTTCAACTCGCGTTTTGATTATAAATGACACAATCTCATTGCCATTAAAAATTGCGTGTGTTGGGATCGCTCTTTTATCTATTTATTATCTATTCACTCATAGAATCTAGGAGCTAAAGTCGATTAGGAATTGACAACTCTAAAACATTGAACATAGTTGGCGGCCACGAATTTGGCGCTTTGAAGC
>JANSTV010051605.1:0-13850 GCA_027564135.1 Lestremia cinerea
GTACACACAATGGGCTCATAGTGTGTAATATTATTATTATTATTATTATGGCAAAGCCAGTCATTCGGCTTTGTTGTTGAACCAAAAGAAAATTTTTGTTTTTTCCCTTTTTTTCGTTCCAAACCGGATAACATGACCTACGCCAATGTAATAATTTATTCTGTGGAAGTTTTTTGGGGGTCTCGTTGAACTGACAGTGGCGATGACAACGACATTAACATCACGACGATGTGTTATCGTTTTTTAATATGGGCATGCTCGGATTCACCGTGTCCGACAGTTAATTTAGCTTTTGGTTTCACTTTGTTTATTTTTTTTATTTTGCGTTTGATTTGAAATATTTTTTGTTTCATTATTCACACTTAATTGTATCGTTTGAGAGGATCTTTGCCATTCAGTATGGTAGCATTTTGATGGTTATTTATTCATGCGAGTGAATAAGGAATGGCTTGCACTTAATGTCATTTCATTATAATTTTATATTTGCGTGATGAAAATCAACAAAAATTGATAAAATCTTCATTTTATGCTCAAATTGATGCAGCGATGTATAGACTTTTTACGATACACAAAAAGAAGTTTGATTTCAAAAGGAAAAAAAAACTTAGAAAAGTTGTAAATTTAGATTATTTTATGATTGACCATTTCCCATTGCGGCCGGAATGATGATGGCGATGGCAATGGTGGTCTTGAGAAACCACCGGGTAAGAAGAATAAGCGTTTCTCATTGCTTTCACACACAAAATGAACTACATATAATGCAAATCAGTATGTTTTTCTTTTCTCCTCTTTTTCGTATTCTTTTTCTTCTTCTTCTTCTTCTTCCTCTTCTTCCTCTTCTTCTTCTCTTCTCCTGGTCTAACCCTTTACTGAAATGTTGAGCGGTCTCACCGCAATATTTGTACATGTGTATGGTTTTGCGCTTGTTTTATGGTTCCTTATGACAATGTTTCGCTTAGACGCATACTTTTTAGGTCATTGAACCTGTTGGACGGTGTACAAAACTAATGATATGCCTTCTTTCAAAACCACGATTGGTACCTATGCAGAAAGCATCATTTTATGCATTCCCAACAAAACTTGCGGTAACCTACCCTAATGCACCAAAGGAGGCGAGTGTACATACAACTTGAATCTCCACATCATAACAATTACATAAGTTCCAAAAACATAATCAATGATTTGTATCCATTTAAACTGTCCCTTTAAAATAGATCAAATACAATTGATGTGTTATGTGTCCCCCATTGTTTGGTTGCATATACATATTACATAACAATACTGTTTTGAATGGATGGCTGCAAAGGGTTCCCAACCAATTTAACTCATATATTCGGAAAATTTATAATTCGGGCAAAGTCATTACCCTTTCAACCCATTCAATCCAACACACATACAACATCTCTTTAGAAACTTCGAATGTGCCTTCAATTCCATTTTCGGCAATTCCGCGCAAATATAATTTCCAAACATTTGTGCCATCCCGTCTGCACTAACAATTAATTAACGAAATTTCTTTAATGTGTAACCATTCTATTGAGTCGTGTTATGTCAAATCGAACATTCATCAAACAGAAAAAAAATACAGAGAAAACAGAGAAACAGCAAAGAAAAAACGAAAACATAGCGCTTGATTCGTCAAGCAAATATCTGGTGTACGATATACGGCTTATTTGTGTCACACACAATCGTTTTTGTTTTGAATCATAAGTTCTCTCGTTCTCGCCCTCGAATATCCTTGATTCCATGTGTTATGCAATATAAGATGTGTGCATGGTGTGCGAATTGGATGATATCGTGTGTGATGTGATGTTCATAAAATATGCTGAATAGAATCGAGCCAAACAAACAGGCCTTAAACTGACAATTTTATTCCTGTATTGAGAATTACCTTACACTATATGATGCGATTCCATAAAAGATGGATATTTTTGTTCCCTCGTCTTCTTTGGTTGTTTTTGAATCTAGAAAAGAGAAAAACAAACTAAGAGGAAATAAATATAAAAACAAAAAAAAATAAACTCGGGCTAGGGAGTTTATGGACTCAACTCTTCCGTACGGTAACATACTGAACGAATTGAATGAATCCGCGCACCATTGCCTCCTATATACCTAATTGCAAAATAACACCATTATTATACCCATACACCACCGACATTCTCACACACACACACACCCATATTCCTCACTCATATAATTATTAAAGGGTTAATATAACCACTACACCAGTTTTATGGTTGGCCTATGTATGGGGATTTGCTATTCATGCAGATTGCGTATATGTGGCGTATCTATAATAATATTATGCCCTCGGCCAGGAAAGTTTGTTTCTTATAAGATATGTTTCGTATATGCGTTATATGGGTAGGATTCATTCAGAGCCAAACTCAAAATAGGATATGGAATAAAGGATAAGTTCATAGGAAAATTTGCAGCCTCTACTTGATGGCACAGAAAAACGCACCGTCGTATTCTAAGCCAATACACAAGCATATACCCATGCACACCTAGTCCACCCCAATAAAAACAACAACAACAACAACAACCACCACAAGTAACACCAGCAACAACTCATTTCTGTTTCAGCCGGATCCCCGCCAACATCACGCCATCACTGCTATAGCTCCAATATCATTATAAAAATGTTCAGTACGATCACAGGAAAATAGAAACGAAAATAGTTGTTTTATCTGAATTCTGATCGGACGGTTAGTCAAATTCAATAGCTTCTATTACGTGAGAAACAACTTAGCATGATGACGATAGCATACATAATATATAACATATTTATTTGACATTCCCATTGGTAAAGCAAAAAACCACAAAAAATTAAAAACTTCATACGTTTCTCAAGCGCATCAGAATCTTTATCATCATCGCTGATAAACGTTCAGTTGTACCAGTGATGAAAAATAAAGGTTCCACTTACAGTCATCGCCACGAGTGATTGCCCTACGTCAAATCCAATACATTGTCATCTTCACCTTGGATATATCACTGAGATAAAAAAAACACAATAATAAAATGGGATACAGAAAGAAAGAAAGAAAGAAAGAAAGAAAGAGACAGACAGAGAGAGAGAGAGTCATCACACATACCTCATACAAGCAGCATTGCCTGTTCGACATGATATAAATGTTATCAGCATTGGCTTAAATCAAATTGCAATGAATTAATTCAGCGTTTTCAACCCACAATAAAACACAAGGATGGTTCTTCTTCTTCTTCTCTTTTTCTTCTCTTCTTTTCTATTCCTCTTCATTCTTTTCTGCATTTTTTATACGGTTAGAGTCTGATTATTTGCGTATTTGTTGTTATTTATTGCAGCTACTGAATAGTGGCCAGCCATCAATTAATTTATAGATATCTTGTCTGGAAAGCCTCTCTGGGTTAGTGTGATGCATAAAATATGAACGAATAAGATTCATTACTGTAATATTGCAGATCGAATGTGCACCACACACAATTATTTGCAAATAATAAGTCAATCCAACATCAAGCAGTCATCGGTGGGTAATGTGCAGAATGAGTAAAACAAGTATAATTCACATTAAAGAAAGTGCAATCAATATATTAAATAAAAATTTTAATACTTCTCTGCACTATATCGAGTTGTTGATTTTTATCGTTGTTGATCATCTATTTGAACAATGACAAAATATAATCGCAAAATATCACCGACCCATTCTGAGTTAAAATCAACAAAGTAATATTTACTTTGAGAATTGATTCGAAGGAGGCGAAAGAATTGACATTGTTGAGAACTAACTCACCGAAGAAAGCGTAAAAGCGCATGGAAGAAAAGAAAATTTTTTCGTTACATATTAAAAACAATTAACGCATTAGTGAGCAAACGAAGATGTAAATAGGTCCATTCAATGTTAACAAATCTAATAAAATATGCATCGAAAACCGTCTAAGAATTCATTTGCTGAAAAAAATGAGAGTCCTTCTGAATAGTGAACAATTGCACGTTCCAAGTAACTTTTCAATTATGAACCAGCCATTGACAACCGTCCGGTGACCGGATAAAGCAGAATGAATAATTGCTGAATATATAACATAGTCTTACTTCCTTTTCAACTATGTAGTTCTATGCTCAATTATTAAAGTCTCCGACACACAGAAAATTATGACGATGATGACCCAAACATATCGACAATCTTTTTGCATGCACACATCGAAATGAAGTTTCGACCCAAAAAAACGTCAGGCGGATAGCAAAATTTGAACAAAAATTAGACGGATGTCGTTGGCCCCACTCATAGTTTGCCCCGAGGCTTTGTCCACGAGTAGTTGGCTCCAATTCCGATCGGTCGCCACGATTGTTATGGTGTCAGATTACTGAGCTCGAGGAGAAACGAACAAACCAGACACTCTTTAATTTTAGAAGCCCCTCAGGCAGTACTACAGCAATCACCTGACCAGAACAAATTCCTTAAATAGTCAGCCCAAAATAATCAGCCTTCGTCTTGACACAAACTTCATTCTTGATGGCGATTCATTAATTTGGTTGAAAACTAGTTGTGTTTAATTCATAGGCTTTCGTTTGACCGCATGTAATGTGTGCTTTGCGATAATTTATACTAAGAAACACACACACACACACACACACTCACACACGCTGTGTAATTTCATGTAAAAAAAATCATGATCGAAAAAGCAAGAAATTAAAAGAAAATAAAAGTGGAAGCAAAATGTTGTAACGATGGCAAGAATTTATATAATATTAAAATATAAATGTAATGGTATATATTTTATATGAAATTGCATATTAATAAGGAACACCCTTGAAACGATCACAGCCATTATGATGACGGTGATGACGACGACACATCGGATAATATACGATCTCAAAGATGATGTATCAAGATTTGATAGGTATTAAATTCAGCTTCGGCTTCGAATAGGATGAGTCAACGGTGGAACCCAGTGTGTGGAGAGAAATAACACATTTGCGTGGATATTGATAGGGTTCGGTATATATATATTATCTGAGCAAAATCGTATAGAAATATTTTTTTCATGGGTGCTTGCTTATTCTAGGCTTCGAAAAACGATGCAACAGCAAGAGCAAAAACGCCAAGCACGAAGCACCGCACAACCACAATGCACAAACCTCAGTAAAAGAACAACATGAAATTTATCTGAAATGATACGCATTAAAAAAATATTATTTGCAAATATTAACATCGTCTTCGTCATCGTCATCATTGTCATCATGGTTGTCGTTTTTCGCCTCTTTTTCGTTTGTTTCTCGCATCATCGTTTCCCTGATCATCACTACCATAATCCGTTGAACATTGTCTTCTTCAAAACGATGTGCGTGCTGAGTTTTATATAAGCGAAATATGCACACGAATTGTAAATGCCTTATGTCGTTTGGCGCTCCAACAAACAACAGCTAAAACAAAACGCGACAAAAAGTAGATAGATTGACTTTTAATAAACCGAACCGATTGCGAAATCAACAAAAACTAGACTTTCGGAAAATGATAATAATGAAATGAAATAGCGGAAAAAACAACAAATAATATCAGCAGATACAAGCCGGCGGTCAATGTGACGACGACAGCGGCCGCGATGACGATCAACAGCGTACCAAACCAAAAAAATCATCAATGTGACAGCATGGCATCTACGCAATTGCGTGGATTGGATGTTGCTTTGCTTTGGTTATGTATCCTGTTTATAAAATGCCATTTATATTAATTTTCTTTGAAACGCAAGCAACGCAAAAATGATTCTTAAAACGAAACAAAAAAGCGACACACAACGACGAAAAAACGAAATGTGGAAGAAAAATAATGGCTAAAAAATCAATGATAATTGTATGAAACAGCTAGTATTTTTGAGCTTCAGCCATCATAGAGTGCGGCCACTTTGAACGGCTATGCTTCTTTTTTGCTCGTCATCTATCCGTTGATGCTAGTGCTGCTGCTGGTGAAGTTGATTTTGCTCTCATCTGTTTTAAAATGTTCAATTATCCAGTTATTTCATATACCGGGGAAATAGTTTTGCCATTTTTCTTTTTCGTTCTGTTTTCTACTTCTTTTTCGAGCGTTGTTAGTGGCAGTTTGTTGCTGACTATGAGTATTTTCGTAAATGTGTGAAGCGCATAAACGAGTGCCTGAATGTGTCCAAAAATGTGCATAGATATGAGCGGCCTGCTTACTTTTCTTCTTTTTTTTCAATACAGGAGTAAGTCGAGGTGTCTGCATTCATATCGATATGCAGAAAGTTTGGCATACAACCCAAAGCGGCGATCCGATCGGTCGGACAGTAACTAGCATACATATATGCCGATCTTAGTCGGCTGGCAATGTGTAAATATGTATTATGTTGAATATCGAAATAAAATAATTTGCCTGTCTTCTAGATGGTTGATTCGGTCCGGCGTTGTTTTCTTCTTAGCTTTTTTTCTCGTTTTTAGCTGCTCAAAGTGTTTCGTTGAGTCTTCTATCGAATCGGACGTCTTTCATTTCAATTCAATTCACTTCATTTCGTCATAAAAATGCGCCATCGAATTTGACTCGTATTGGCCGACGAACGAATACGAACGAAGATACGACGAATCGATGGAACGATGAATTACTCAGCGAAAGATATATCATCGTTGAGACGCAATAGTAGATATCAATACTCAATACTCACTGGTCAGCGTAGTCCTTGACATTATTGTGAATTGATTGGCAATCTTGATGCGAATTTCATTTTGTCTTGTCTTTTTGTTCATATGATAGCCGATAATTCAGTCAACTTGAATTTCCATGTACATTTCTCGGTGAATCGTTCGCACTTATAGAGCTTATAGGGTTTCTCCTTGGGACAGACAATTTTCGGTTAATGCCTGAGGATGTTACAACAACAATCAACTCATTCCTGACGACAATAAAATGAGCGCGATAATGACTTTAATAAAAGCAAATATTTCCATCAATTACTCTAAATGTCTGAATCTAAAATTTACTATCAAAATGCTAATGACGTTTTGAAGCGTAAAAAATAGATAAAAAAATATATATATATATTCTTTGCACTTGAAGTAAATATATATATATAATATTAAATTTCATGCACACAATAACAATAGTTCGCAGCTCTTCGATTGCTTGCGTTTGTTGCACCTGCAAATCCAAACGCAAAAGCAAGGAAAAAATGGCCAATATGAAGCCAGAAAAACGAAAATCAACAGAAGAGATACAACCAAACAAACATTTCAGTTCGTGTCGCCGTTGTTCGTCGTTGGGTTGGTTCAGTTTATTTGGCTTGGAAAAAACGACGATGCACACAAACACACAAACACATACATAAAGAAATATTTCTTCTTTAAAAATGTGTTTCTTTATTCTCGAAAAATGTCATCCACTTGTTTCGTGTGGCATTGTGGATGCGATGGATGCCTGAAGATAAACTCACACGCATATGTCCGCAGACGCTGAAACGTTGGAAAAATCAATGTGAGTCCTGTTGTCGTCTAAGTGTTAAAGAGGAAACGCAGCTTTATGCATGTATCAGAACGTAACCGGCGCGCAAATAATCAGCGGCAATCACAGTTGGCCGTTTGTTACACACCTATCAAAAATATTAAATTATAAAATCATTATCATAATAAATATGAATAGGTTTTTTTTTGTTTGCTTGGTTGTTCATAGAATCGCTTTTGTTTTTATGCAAGCCCGATAGACGCGATGCATTTGCATTCGGTATAAATGGTCGGCCGTCGATCTACCGAATGGCTGCAATAATGAAATATAATTATGGGCAATGACTTGACACATCCGTCAGAATTTTTTGCTCGCGCCTTCTGTCATTTGTTTAGTTAGCTGTGAGCCCGAGCCCAAAAGGCGGAAAAGACAAAGCCCCGGCAGCGACATAGAAATTTCGTGCAAACAATTTCGTCGACATCGTCTGCATAATCGAACTACCGAAACGATCATCACGATGTAGCTTTTATGCGAAAAAATCATCGCGTTTGTCAATCAAATCAACCAAGCAAAATTAATTTGTCGGTCAGCAAACGAACATCGGTTGCTCTTACGGTGCGCTTATCCGGTCAAAGACCACCACACCGACATGCTAAATATACATATACAGCCATATTCGTTGCCAAAATGCGATCAGCGACTCGGCTTGCGTCAGTTTCAAGGACTTACATTTCAAAACGACGACGTTCAATGACGTTATATATATGCCGGCAAGTTCAGTGATCCGACCGAAACCGTATTCAGGCATGGACCTAACCTATCTCACGAGCAGCTCTCGCCATCGAATATTTTTGTTGTTGCTTTCCATGTTTCTTTGCAAGCGCAACGAAAAAAAACTCTTGTTGTTCCAATGTTATCATTTAAAAATGTTAGCAAATTTGTACACGCATCGAATCGCATCGCATCACATCGATGTAAATGCTGAAGAAAATAATACAATATACAATGAAATGAAAATGTTAAATAAACTAGCCGACGAATGAAAAGAAGAAAAGAATACACGAAATTTTCTTTATGGCAACTCATTTGTTTTTTCTCAATCTTCTTCTTTTTCTTCTTCTTCTTCTTCTCCTTCTTCTTCTTCGTCTTCTTCTTCTTCTTTTCGTATGTGTGCTTGCCGTACCGACTACTGTTATTCAAAATCGTCATCAACATCATCATCATCATCGGCATTGCCATTGCCACACAATGGATGGCAGGAGCTCTACCTACCTACCCGTCGAACCGAAGCGAACCGAAGCGAATCGAACCGAACTGAGCCAAGCCAACCTACCTGATAGATATGAAGTAGTTGTAAAATATTTTTTTCGCGAAAAAGTCGAAAAAAGAGAGAAAAAATACACACAGAAATATCGAAAACAAAACCCAACACACATGGCCATTCGTACGTTCGCATCACACACATTCAACTAACGAATACACAAACGAAAAATGATGGAAAAAATCGCAATTATGTTGGGTTCCGTAAAAGCTCGTCGTAAATGAGTCGATTTCGTGCACAAAAACCTATCCTAACAACTAAGAATTGAGACAGGTTCATTGACCCAACTTTTTCAGAGCCAGCCGATTACGAGTGTGTATGTGTCTTCCAATAATATTATACGACGAGTTGTAAAATGTATAACAAAAAAGGGTTATCGTTATACGATTTTACATTATGCACACCATTCTTGGGGCTTTTCATATATGCATATACATGTATATATACAAGCGGATGTATATAGATATTTGGGATATTTGTTTATATTCGTATGTGAATATTGTATGGGATACGATTCAAAATAAAAGGTACATGACAAGGGGCTTGTTCTCGTTTTATCTGCTTTTAGTTAAAATACTGCGCAAGGTTAAGGTTCTGAAACATGTGCATATGGCTGTTATCAAGGTGGAAGAGACGATTGAGTGATGGAAGCTGCTGATGGCCGTACGCTTCTAAAAGTGAATGCTGGACATGGACAATTTTTGATGTGAAAGAGAATCCATCAGCAATAGTTCAACTTTTTTTTGCTGAGAGTGTACAGCCCCTCCACAACGAGGTATATTCTTGCGCGTTTGCTGCATATATGACTGCTGTGTTGTACGCTGAATACTATATATGCGGTACTTTGATGTAATTTTTTTACTCCTTTCTTATAGAGAGTGCACAATTGCACATTAATAAAATCGTGTATTAGGTTTTAGATATCGTATATACATACGTAAAAAATATAATTGGATATATTTTGCTGCTGTGACTGAAACACAAACTCTTATGTATTGGTATTTCATATGCTCAAACTCTGAATTAGGGGCAAATGACTATCTGAGCAAGTAGCGACAGATGACGAAAAAAAAATAAAGAGAAGTTTCGTACAGAAAGAGTATTGTTGAAGAATAACAAAATAGCAGAAAAATTGCAAATTTGAAAAAAAGAAAGAAAAGAAAAAAAATATAAAAAATAGCAGCAGCAACAACATCAATGACGAAAAAATGCATCTCAACTTTTATGTATCAGAAAACTACTCGGCGAGATATGACTTTAAATGGAATTTCGCTATAAAAACATGATGTTTTTCATACACAAATCTAATAATGTGATAAAATGATATTTGATTGAGGAAAAGATGTTGAGTCAATTTCTGAGAACAGTTGAACAGTTATCTTATTCAGTTTAGTGTGCGCTACTTTAGCTTCTAGACAGATTCTTTCGTTGGATTTTTTTGTTACAGCTGCTGCTATTGGCTGAAGTGGTTGTTGCTTGCATTCACTACCATTTTCTCTCTTCCAATCGCTATGAAATATTTCGATGACGGATGCTACTTTGCTTCGATTATTGCTGTTGTCGTTATTTGTTGCGTTTAATCACGAATTCTTCACAAACAACAAGAACAAAATATATCCGTTAATTAGGGAAGACCAGAGACCGATTTAACTTTAAAATGTTTTCATGACCAACAATGATTGTAAATAAAAAAAACTACTACTACTCGACAAATAAGATTCATTTAACCAAAATAAGCGTTTGACAAAACAAGCGCAAAGTTATATGAGGAATGTTAATCGTGTCGTTTGTGGCTCGAATTAATCACTTCTTATGTATTGCCTACTTCGAGTATTTCTTCACACCTGTTCAAGTTACCAACTAAACGAGTCGTCTCATTTGGTATATGAGATCGACAATGTCTGTGATTTTGTGAAAATCTTCTCAAATGCTTCTCCAGACTTCCTTTTTGGATTTTTTTGACGTCTTTTAGAAATCGGTTAGAATCCTATAACCGAGCTTAGCAAGCAGTAACGAGATTCCAATTGGTGAATGACAGAAATGTTTCTTGACCTTGACCTTGACCTCACTAAAACGAAAGAAATTACATGACAAGATAGGGAGTTTAAAAGAGATTAACTTTTAAGCATATTCCACCTACAAATCCCAAAAAAATATCGAAAATACCTTTCAACTCCTCCAAATAAAATGAACGATTTTTGTTCGAGAGTTTTCACATTTCAAATTTTATTTCTTCAAATTCTGTTGAACGGAATTAGGCAAACAGAAAAACAAACAAGCAGACAAAACCGTTAAATTACTTCCACTCTAACGCATGACCGTTCCGTCGAAAGTTTTTAATAATAAATGGCAATGTGTGCTCTATTATTGAAAATCACATAATAATAGTAATAATAATAATATTATATATATTATAATAAAAGATTACAATTGGGTTGAACGAGTGCGTTCATACACACATTGCGAATACACAGAACAGTAAACATATGTAACAAGATGGTCCACGGGATAGGGTAAAACCGACCTGTCCGATGGTCGTTCCTCAACTTCGTGGACGTCAGGCAACTGATCCAAGACACATTTTCCCAAAAGACAAGTTTGGTGTGTACCCACACGAGCTCTGGGGCATTGCGAAAATTTGGGATCGCGATCTCAATGGTGGCAAGAACCTCCTATTTAACGCCGGGTTGCTGTTTCTATACGAAGACCGAAACAGACTTCTGCTTTCATCATAACCATTGCCGCCACCTCGGCTCCATTAGAACAAGTTAAATAAGAACTACTCGTCCTGTGGCCTCTCGGGTTGCTCTATGTAATAATGCTATCAACATGACAACATTAAATTGCGTTTCAATGTTTATTGAACGCACTGTATGTAATAAGTTATGAATGAGTTGAGTTGTTCTCTGTTCAATTCAAGTTTTATTATATGAAAGATATGGATGATTGTGTGTATGTTGTTTACTGTGTGCTGGCGTTGTGGTCGTAATCGTCGTAATGGTCGTTATCGCCGTAGTCGTAGTCGTCGTCGTCATCGTCATCGTCATCGTCTTCATCGTCATCATCGTCGCCATCGTCGCTGGCATCGTCGTCATCGTCGTCATCTTCGTTATCGTTGCCGTCGCCGTCGTCGACCTCAACGTCAGCACTATGTAGCTCGCCTCAATATCCACTATCATATTGAACAGCTTGCAAACATATGTAAATATTACAGCATATATATTTGAATAGAAGGCATAATCGTAAGCAGAACATCAAATGCACTGTTTAATTCGGGCAAATGTGTTACATTTATTATCGCACGTTTGTTGATTGAGCATTGCAATAAACGTACAATTCATCTGTTTTCATCGGTTTTCATCGGTTACAAGCGTTGATCATTCGTATTTATGGTATTCTCCTATTTCTTTCTTTTTTGTCATGCGCAAAAATATGTCATTTCTGATTATTGCTCTAAGCTCGAAAGAAGAGTACAAGTAAATAGGTCATGCAACGAAAAGTTTGATCAAGTGTAATTGACCGTTTGAAATATCCAACAAACAAAAAACATTCAGGCCATGGTGTGCTTTCCGTGCAGGTGGCTCGATCAAGGAGAATATTTACCGTCTAGAGTCGTGTGAAAAGCCATCCCATCACTTGATCGATCGTTACTGAAATCATTCACGTTGTGATTGCAACTATCATCGAAACACCGCCAAAGTGCACACCATTTTCAATTTTTTTTTTTTTCGAAAGATGGGGATGTGCTTAATGATCCTTAATTTGATATTGATATCGCCTTAATTTGATATTTCTCAGTCTTCTGATAGACGTTTTGGAACCAAAAGGAATCCCATTAATATTTGAAACGGTGTGCGATTCAAGCGAAGACGCATATCCGAGTCGAGTTGAAGGCGGGAAGGACTTTCAATTCAAAGGGGAATTTTCTTCATTTCTATCAAACGCTTTTGTTTCAAGCGATCAAATTATTTTCTCTTCCATCAACATCTGTCAAAAACCATCGGCATCGAACTATAAAAAAAAACTTCGACCCAACTAACCCTATTTCATGGTTGATGCGAACGGCAAAGTATTTTTGTGTATGGTTAGTTTTCACGCATGCACTCAATCGTCATCATACCGTTACCACAAATAACACACCAAAAATGGTGCCAATGCCAACAAAGCTCAACAAACGAACAAATGAAACAAACAGTAAAACGAAAAAAAAAAAAATTAAATAAAAAACAATAACACGATCGATCTCCAAACTACAGCAACAAAAATGCATGAATCGAAACGAAAAAATGTTCACAAATTTAATTGACGAATGGGTAAGTTGGAACTTGGAACCAAATATATTATTTATTTAGGTAAAATATTCGTTCGTTTTGACTTGCATTCGAATTGAATTGAATTGAACAAAGAATACTACTGGTGAATTTTGCACGATAATTAAATATATCGTGCAAAATATACATATAGGAAAACAAAAAACGCAAGGCAAAATCTAGCTATCTCTAAAAAGGTGATTGAAGGTGTATTTACACCGCAATAATAACAACAACAGTAACAACAGACCGGCGTATAACAACAGCAAAAAATCGAGCTAAACGAAACGAAAAATGAGGAAAATATGCGAAAAACCCACAAGCAAAAAGCCAATGAAAAATAAAACGAATAATATTTACAAAACATCTGCTGTACGCGTTTTGTTATTATATGCCTATTAGGTTATGGATGATATGAAAGAATAACAAACTATTATTATAACGTTCAAAAAAAGAGAAAAATGAAAATGGAAAAAAAGAAAATAGCACAGGCCAGCGTAGAAATGCACTGAAATAATGACATACATAATATTTTAAAGACACCGAAATAAGCAAACGAGAAACTGACGTGTATCTGCACCACAAATGTTTGACCCACGGTATAATTTTCCAAAATAACGAAATACATGGCCATGTACGATTTGATTCACAAAGCGCGGAGTCTCATTCTCACACTGATGTGATGTCCCTTCTGAATACCAATGCGTGCATATGGTTGGGTTGGCTAGTAGATGTCATCATCACCATCATCATCATCATCATCATCATCATCATCATCATCATCATCATCAT
>JANSTV010051616.1:0-26937 GCA_027564135.1 Lestremia cinerea
CTGCGTACAGCTTTGTCTCCGTTGTAGAAAATTTTTCCTTATTCTGCAGACATATCATCGTTTTCTGACAATGTAGTAAAAATTTGCTACATTTGCAGACAAATGATGACTTTTCTACCGAGATGTATGCACGGTAGAAAAAATGTCTGCAATATTTTTCTCTGAGCGGCTATGTGCTTCGACGCGATTCTATTCGTGTAGCCAGTAGGTGCGTCCGAGTCCCGTGCATATCCGGCGTAGGCAAAGCCATTTGTTCTGTGGGCGTTCGAGCCCGCGGGATGCCGATGTCAGGTCCGGAACCTTGAATTCGGTCTACAAGGTTCTCCATCGAACGTTGGGGTCCTGCAGATCTTCAGCTTGAACTAAATGTCGATAATCTGAACAAAGTTTGGTGATTTTTCGAATATTTTTTTGTTTATTTATTGAATGTTTTAATCCATTGCGTTACTCTAACTATCCCCGTCCTGAAATTGCTGAAAAGCTCTCAATCATCTACAGTGCGCGTTGGCTCAGAAGGGATTTCTTCGAAGTTTTCTTTTTGGCGGAGCTTTGTGCTGTTGACCGTTCTTATTTGCGCCAGTGGCGATTTTCTTTGTTGTTGCTGCCTTAGTTGCTGCTTTAGTTGCCGCGGCCGCAGTTTGAGATTTCTTCATCTTCTTTTGAACTGCGGGAGGCTCTGCTGCAGGTTGCACTCTTTTTGTTTTCTTTCTTGGTAGAGGCTCTGGTTCTGGTCCATCTTCCAGCTCGACATGCCGTTTCTTTGTAGGTCTCTGCCCTTTCTTTTGGACTTCTGTCTCGGCCACGACGTGATTTTTCTTTGAAACCATCTTTCCCTTCTTTTGAAGCAGAGGTTGAGCCTTTGGCTCGAGCGAGCCGTGATTTTTCTGTGGAAGCTTTTTTCCTTTCGTTTGAGATAAGGGTTGAGGATCTGGCGAGACGTGACTTTTCTTTGAAACTGTCTTTCCTTTCTTTTGAGGCAGAGGTTGAGGCTCTCGCTCTGGCTCTGGCATGGCATGTTTTTTCTTTGGAAGACTTTCTCCTCTCTTTTGAGGTCCAGGATGATGTTCAGGCTCAACAGTGGCGCGACTCTTCTTTGCAGTTGCCTTTCCTCTCTTTTGAGGCTCATACAGAGGTTCTGGTTCGTGCACAAGCTTACCTCTTTTGGCTGTTTTGCCAATCTTTGGATGTGGAACTGCATGAACGCTACGAGCGTCTCTTGCAACTTTCTTTCGGTTCAAGGCTTTGATGGCTTTGAGGGCTTCGCCTGAACTATGCGCAAATCCAAGAAGGAAAGCTGCGGCAATATTGGTGGGTTCATCAGGAACGGCTCGAATTTCCAACTGAACGTCGTCTTCTTCGCCGTCTTCAATTTTGTCAATCTCTTGCATTTTGGGTTTCTTGGTTTTCTTCGATTTCTTAGCCAATTTTGGTGGTGGATGTGTGAATTCAACGGCTTCCTCGTCGTCTTCTTCATCGCGCGATGCTTCCACTTCCATATCAGATTCCTCGTCTTCGTCTGAGTCTGGTTCGGGCTCATCTTCATCTTCATCTTGATCTTCATCTTCCTCGACAACTTCAACATGTTTGCTCTTGCGTTTCTGTAATTTTTTCTTTCTTACGAGCTTTGAAGGATCAGCTCCGGTGAAGTCTTCATCTTCTGCGCTCTCGTCATCCTCATCATCATCTGAGTCACCATCTGCTTGATTCGAGCGGTTGTCGACATGTTTTCCTTTCTTTGGTTGTGATTGTTTTTTTCTAAGGATTTCCGAAGGTGCTTCCGAATCATCATCCGGATCTTTAAGGGCTTCATCTTCTTCCTCTGCCTCTTCTCCTTCCTCTCCTTCTTCCTTTCCGTTCACTTCATCCTCGTTGTCATCTGATACATTATTTGGGTGATGTGCGCTGTTGCCTGCATTACCATCAGCGTGAGAGGTCTGCACATCATGTTTTCCTCTGCGTTTCCCTGCTTGTTTTTTACGAAGAACTCCCGAACCTGTTGTTGGATGGTCTTCATCATCCTCTCTCTCCGCATCATCATCCCCTCTCTCCGCATCATCATCCCCTCTCTCCGCATCATCATGTTCATCTTCTTCTACTAAATCAACCTCAGGGCTGTCCTTTTGCTCATCATCTGAGTGATGTGTATGGCCTCCTGTATGAGTGGCAACGACAGAGGGCTGCCCATACTGACTCTCTAAAGGATCCCCATGCTCTTGTCCTCCATGTTCGGCTGCTACTTGCTCAGCCAATTCTTCCAGATGTTCCTCTTCTTTCTCGTCGGCTTTCTCTTCAGGGGTTTCCTCTACCTCTTCAGCATGGAAGGGTTCATCGCGTGTTGATATCCCCTTAGCAGCATCTGGACCCAAACAAAGTCCCGGATGATTCGGATCTGGGCCATGTGGGCAGCCCGAGGCCGGAGGCCCACTCTCGTAAACCGGTGAGCCTGTCATATTCATAGAAGAATAGTTGCAAGCAAATAGAATGGTGAAGGCTCCATCGTGCTCAAGACGATCAATGTATTTTGCAGCTGCGCATCCAACTTTGTAGCTCTTGGCTTGCACCAAAGCTGTGAAATGTCCGATAACGCCTCTGAAATGTCATGCAATGCAGATAAGTCCTCCACTCCGCTCAAAGCTTTGTCAACTACTTACTTTGGCTGCGGCCCTCCGCCAAACTCCTCAATATGTGCCATGACAGCATCCTTCACTTCGTCGTACCAGGCCTGAATGTCATCATCGAGGGTCTCGTCGGTGAAACCAAAATCAATTGGGAACCAAGTGATTGCCAAATTCTGCCCAGCATGCGGGTATTCCTCTGCGAATAAGAGAGCGAGATCATTTCAATTAGTTTTGGTCTGGACGCGAAAACTCTTATGCAAAGCCACTCACTCTCAGCACGACACTCGTCATGTCTCATTTCGCAGAACAAAGTATTGAAAGCAGCGGATTTTGCCAATTTCCAGTCCCATTCCTATTCCCAAAAGATAACTCGCTGAAAGATTATGTCTTCGCAATGATTCAGTGGTGATGGCGTACTAGAGAGAACATGTTCTTCGCCGGCTTGAAACCCGCTTGTTTGCCATTGGCAATGTGTGCTCGAAGATCATTGTGCTTCTTCAAGATCTGGTAAATATATGGCTTGATATTTATTCGCTCGAATTCATCGCAAATCTCCAAGGGGTTCTACAGAAGAAACGAGAAATATTTCGTCAGCAATTTGGAAACAGAGTATTCTCATAATCACCTACCCCGTCGCTGTCGCATCCAACGTGCTTACCAACGCTCTTCGTTTCATGATTGAAACACAATTCTTTCTGGAGTTTGCAATAACGCTTTTGGTCGGGGTTATTGAAAGGCAACGGGTATTTTGGTTTCTCCTTCTTCGGTGCCTGGTCTGGCGGCAAGCAAAGTTGAGGGTATTTTGGATCTGGTCCAAATTTGCACTGAGTTGCAGCCTTTCCAACTTTGTAGATTTCAATATCAGCAATACTGCTGAACGAAAAGTTGCACACGATTAACTGACTTCTCCATCCTTTTAGGATTCCTTGTTCGTCAAATTCTGCGACGGCACAGCCCACTTTATAACTTCGAGCGTTCATCATCACTTTGAAATTGTTGATGTTTCTTCTGAAATGTTCAAATTTGTAGTTACAATCGATGGCTGGATGGTTGAAAAGTTTCGAAAAATGAAAACTCACGGTAAAGGTGCTGGCTTGGGATCCGCCTTCCTTCTCTTTATGACATGCTCCAAGGTAATTATCTTGTGATCCCCGAACGTTTTTTCTATCTCCCTTTCCGCATTCACCCACGCTGCCTTTGGAGTTCCCATGCCTATTACTGTAGTCAGCCATTGTCCAGCATGCGGATAACGAACTAAGGATCGAAACAAAATTCAAGCATTTGTGTTCGAAGATCAAATCACTTCAATGAGTCTAACTCACTTTCATTTCTGCATTCATCACTCTTCATATCGCATTGGAGTGTATTCAAATGTGCGGAGTATGCCAAGTCATCGTCCCAAGACTGTTCGACAAGAGAGAACACGATGAAGATCGATCAACTGCATCAAAGAAGCTCACTTTTCGATGCTTACCACTGAGTACATGTTCGCTGCTTCTGGCATCGGATGTGCGTTGCCGCTGGCGATAGTGCTTCTATGCCAATTGAGCCGGTGCAGGATATGAGCTCTAAACTCTATATTATGGATCGATTTATAGTTCTTGCAACCCGAATGTAGTTGCTGCGGAATGACAGAGGGTTTCGTCAGCATTGGTTAATCCGTTTCTCATCTCTATTCGAACTCACCCCATTGCTGGCGCATCGAATGTGCTGCAAAAACGACTTCTTGGACGAATCGGGACATATCTTTTCTTGTAGCTTGCAATACTCTTGCTGGCTTGAATTAGGTGGGAATGCAGAGCCCAAATCTCCGCAAGCGACTATCATGAAAGCTGGAAAAGGAATTCGGTTAGTCGATCAGCCCGAGTGCTTGGCCTCATCTCGGCATGCTTTCAACTTACCGATCGGCCAAAATGAAAGCATCTTGGCACTACCAGCGATTTCCTTCGGAGGAATAACAAAAACTGATGCCACACTTCGGGCGCAAAGGTATTTTATGCTATTGCTTGCTCGAGGAAGAAATTTGCTTGTCACGGTTACCTTGCAATATCTTTCTTGATAATCCGGTTGAGATGAACAAGTGTCGCGGATGCAAAAAGTGTTAAATATTTGCACATCCAAGTTAGCGATTGTTTATCTACAAAGTGTCTGGCGAAATAATACAATTTTAATGAATTCTTAAATCAACATTTGAACTGCTGAATTAAGTGCCATGTCATTGTTAATTGGAAAATTTCAGCCGGAAATACATTTTCGATGGCAGCTGTTCATATGGATACGATTTTGCATTATGGGAGGTTCTGCGAAGAATGTAAACGTCAAACTCTCGAGTCGAGAAACGCTTCGACCAACTTCTGAACCAGAAACGATTGTGTAAATAGGTGGAAATACGCTAATTTGCTTGCTAGTTGGCATTTTAATCAACTCGGCCCACGATTGAATTATTCACTTCTGAAGGCAAGGCTCTTCCTGAATGAGATAACACGTCATTCTGCAGAAATGTTGAAATTGATCTCTGAGCTTTCTGGACGATGATAACGGTTCATGAGCATGACTCACTAACCAAGTGAGTGTGCTTTTGCAGCGAAAAAGATGACTAATAACGCTGAGCTCATTACTTTGACTCTCGAGTCGATTTTTCGCCAGCTGCGCAGAGGCAGTGTTTGCTCGAGCCGCCGAAATGTCAAATGAATCGTACCGCGCAACATTTAAGACTGTCAGACTGTCTCAACTGCGATACGGTTCTAAGACGAAAATGATGGATTGGTAGCAAATTGTTTTTTACGAACTCGCTGACAGAGGAAAATCCTCAGATTGGTCCAAGTGCCCATTTTCACCAAGAATGGAACCAATGAAATCGCAGTAGCTTGTGATTTTGGATATCAATGAATTTCCGATTTTCAATGAATCAGCGCTCCATAATTTTTTCTTTTTTTCTCACCCCTTCGATTTTCTTTTCGTCTCCTTCCCAACAACAGCATTGAAATTGATTTCTCTTTTTGTTTGCAAACTCCAATTTCAGGCTCAACTCGAATTGTTTCGACCAGTCAGCCATCCTGACACCATCCTAGTGTTATGTGAGATTATCGATTAGATCATTTCGAACGAAGACAAGACTCGTGAATCCTGTGCTAAGGTTTTGTCCAATCACTTCCGCCACTTGGAGAACTGGCGGCTTCTTTCAGTCGTACAACAAGAGAAGTAATTCTAATTCGCTGCATTTCATTGCAACAGCTTTAACGAAATTTCTCCCGTACTTGTTCTGTAGGATCAAATACCGAATGTTGAAGGCTTCGATCAACGAAAAGGAGATATCCGTTCGAACCGCCATCGCTGTTCTGGTCGGCACGATGCTCAAACATAAAAGCAACAAGGAACATGGATGGAGTACAAATGTCTTGAAATTCGTCACCGACCAATGCATTTCGAGTAATCCACAGCAAAGCGAGGTGAGTTGATTCGCCAATTTCGAAACGGCCCGGCGAAAATAACAAATTTAATTTTCAAACTGCAGGTTGGCTCATCGTTGTTCGCTTTATTGACAGCCACCGCACCGGCCCAATTCATTTCTCACATGGACGAAGTATGCCAGATGCTTTCGGCTGCTCTGGAGGCCTCTGAAGCAAATGAAAGCATGACCAATATCATTCAAGGCATGAGTCATTTGGTGCCATTCATCTTGGGTCATAACAATGCCGAGGCCACATATCAGAAAGCCGTTCCGTGCATCGTCAAATCCCTGCAATGCTTGGCCGTTCAAGATGCCAAACAATTCGTCAAGGCCTCCGATATTTTGAAGTCAATGCTCAAATATACACCGAAATTGATGAACAGCCATTTGAAGTGTTTGGTTGACTTCTTTTTGGAGGCGGGCAGCAACGACCAAATAGACTTTATGGTCCACGCACGAGTGATCGTGCTCCTTGGTCGGCTTGTTCGGTCGTATAAGCAGACAATTTTGAAGCAGGAATTGCTTGAGCCGAACACTGAATTCTAGCATGATTTCTCTTACCACTTCTTTTGCTTCCAGAAACGCGTGATCTTGTCCAGTCGTTGCTAAAGGAGCTCCGGACACGATGCCCCGACATTTTCAATCAAGTGGCAAACAGCAACAATGAATATGCCGTTGTCGTACAAGGATGGGATGCACACCCCCAGTCCACTCCGAAGCGTGCTTCGGTTAGATTTCTGAAGTTGCTTTCAAGTTTTGCCCTGGGATCGTTGCCCATGTTCTTTCACAGAAAAACATACCAGCATGCGGAGCGAGCAATACAGAATAATTGGCCGTAATAATCGTGAAAATTATAATAAAAAAAACTAGATTTCAACATTATTATAGTTTTAATAAAACTTTATTATGATAACGTCAGTAATTTGTACTTGATTTTGATAAATAAAACGAACTGAATGCGCTTGATTTTGGTTGAATTCTTTTCGTCAACAGAATAAGCTTGCGAATTGAATGTTTTTCTTTTTTAATTTGAGTTTTGTCGTTCGATTAATTGTGCTACAGCAAAATCGGTCAACGGGAATCAAGGCTGATGCCAGTGGGTTCTTCTCATTTTTCATTGTTCACATGAACTCGTGATGAGTCGAGGCGTCATGGAACTTTCGGTTTCCTGAGGGTGAAGGTCGAGGAAGACCGAACAGAGATGCTAGAACTTGCGATTCTAAGTCCAATGCAACCAGCATCCTACAGTGAAAAACGGCCAAACAATTTCGAGAAGAACATGCCGGCGGGCGAAGGGGTAAGCGTTTTCATACAACAGATTCCCAAACGATAATAAACTCAAATTCAAATGTTATATGAAAAAAAAATCGTTTCTCATCTTCTCATTGGAAGACTTCGGAAGATGGTGGGCTCCGCACGGAATGAAGCTTCAATTCAAAATGCAATCAAGTGACGATAATTGAACAATTTTATTGTTTCAACTTTAATATAACGCAATGATGGAAAGAAAAATGAATCGATGACCTCAATTCGAATTCTTGAATTTCAATTTGATCACAACCAGATTAGGATTCGTTTGATCGGCCACTGTCAGCTCGTGCCCATTACAAAGGTTCAACTCTTTCAAAGACATTGTTAAATTCTCGCGCGTTCTCTCCTCGATGCTTTTCACGGTCGACATGTACAACGTTTTATTCTTGCCATCGATCTGTGCCGTGATACCGGGATTTTTCATTTGAAAAGCGACATCGTTGCAGAGAAACTCGATGAGCTTTTCCAATGTAATGCTATCATCATCGAATTCAACCAAACGAGGGACATTCGAGCAGTTGATGCAATCCTCCTTCTTCTCATTCTCGAAAATATAAGTGTAAATGCCATCCACGTTGTTGAACAACAGGCTGTTGTTGAAGTTCTCGTAACAGGTTGTCGCTATTTTGAACACCTAAGACAATGCAACTGAATCAGTTAACGGTGCTTTGACGCAGATGACATGTATCTCACCTCATTGGCACAGCTCGCCGCAATGACAGCATTGGTGCTGGCCACAGCCGGTATAATGTTCTTAAGAACACCTTGCACCAGTCGATAGGATAGACCGGTAATGTTGAAGGAGCTGGCTCGCTCTTGGGCTTTTTCGTAGACCCAAGAAACGTGCTGGGGATCATCACCATCCAGATCCAAATCAAACGGATTCTCCTTTTCCCACTGGATGATCTTAACATATTCCACGCAATGCTCAGGAAGTCTGAAAAGGACTCGGTATCAGAATATCTGAGGGTCATTCAAAATCGATCGAGCTCACCTTGGAGTATTTGCAATCGTGCACAGTGGATAAGTGACCTGCGGTGGGTAGAGATCCAATATGCATTCCAAGCACGGTGTCAAACCATGTAATATAACACGAGCACCGCCTTTGAAACCTTCGGTGCCCCCATCGATCATCGGAATGATAGACGAAGTGTCCAAACTGCCTGGTGAATTAGATGGTCGCAATTGATAATAAAATTGACGAGTAATGCAAATGGCTCACCATCATCCTCATAGGCCAACATCGATGTCAACATCCCGTTAATCCAACGACGAGCCACCAACGAATCTAGACCACAAACCACGATGTGAAACTGTCGATAAAATGATTGATCGTAGTCTTGAATTTTGCAAAAGTGTGGTGTGACATCGCAGGAGGAAATCCTAAAAGCAAAAATGAATTTCAATTGAGCGATGCTCCGGCCAGTCATCTTTCCGAAATTACCGATTATTGATGAACTTGGCAGCAACATTTGCCTTCGAACTGCCGATGTCACTTCGTCGGAACAAGAATTGACGATTCAAATTGGACAGCTCGATGGTGTCCATATCGATGACATGGATATTCTTGAAGCCGTAGAGCGCTAGGTCCTTCAATAGTTCACATCCCAGTCCACCGGCGCCAATCACCAGAATGGTACACGTTTTCATAACGAATTCCAGTCCCTCTGCATTTTGTGTGATCGAATGGGAGACAGAAATTATTTAATGTGCTCGCTTGGCTTATGACAAATGCAATGTTAACCTATTGATGGGGTGAAATTCGGCGAACAAAATGGACCGGAACGTTCCAACAGCTTCCGAATGTGATTCCAACGCTTGCCTAACGTCTCCGTATGAATCGCAGTATCCACTTCCATTTTCGCTTTCGTTTCTCCAACCGTAAATTAATTAAGTTTTGAGGTTTTTCCTTCGTTTTGTTATTGGTTTCTTCTTTGCTTGCTTTGCTTGGAGCGGTGACAGTCCCGGTGATAGGTCTCTTTAAATCAACTTGACGGCTTTCACAACGAATCATTATGGTTGATTCACAATTGGCTCACGTTCATGTCAGAGAGATGTCCATTCCAATGTGATTTTCATTTTTTTCTTTAGTTTGCGAACTGTTTTCTAATTGGAAAATGATTTTATTTTTCATGAATGGTTGTACCGCTCGGAAAATGCTTCGGAAAATCAACAGAGATTGAAAATGGAGAGAACTGTTCGGGTTATGGCGATAACCTCAACAACGTCTTTGAACTCATTCAGTCATAGAAATTCAAATGTTCGAAACAGCCAACAACAACCAACTTGAGAAAATGAAAAAAATATTTGTTTCAATTTGCAAAACATAGAGTTACAGAGTGTGCATTTTTCAAAATATTGGGAGTGAGCTTCAATTTCGCATGAGTATCCATATCATTTTTTTTTTTTTTGCATTTTAAATATTTATTTCTTTCTTTTTTCAAAATTTGAAGTTCAACTTCACATATCTACATTTCCATCATATGATTCTAATTACATTTGAGATGATTCATCTTATGTCATAATTACAATATTTCGTTTGGGTTCTTCAATTCCATCTCTTTTCAACGTTTACAATTTTAAGATTTCCAGTATCCTCCTAAGATTGCTAATTGCCTAATTTCACCCGATGAGTGGCGCAAAATTGGAGGCAACATCGGTTCCGGTTTGAAAGATCTCGATCTGAAGCCTAAATCAGGCCAATTCTCCACGGAAATTTGTCTGGTTTGGAAATTGTCCTATCAATTGTTGAATGGATGATGAAGCGGATGAATCTCACCTCCCATAACGGACGGATGATAACACAAAAACACATTTGTATTGTGCGATAAAATTCGCACTCTGCTAGCATTCCTCTGGTTCTGGGACGGCAATGCGTTTATTTTTGGAGCATCGACTTAAATTTGAAAGAAAATAAACCGATTCTGTTGAATTATTGGAAGCGCTTTGAAGAGAGTTTTACAACAAAAAATTTTTTTTGTTGAAATGATAACCATGGAGGTCCTCTCTGGACCTTGCGAAGAAATAATTTCCGCAAGCATACGAGCCGCGACAAAGGTTGGCTTAACTTCTCGCGAGGATCAACCGGGACCAGTAGCGTCAAACAATCAAGAGGCGGCGTGTTGTTGAACTATACTTTTGAAAAAAAATCCGCTAGTGGCGAGGGTGATAGATGAATAGAAATAGGGTATGTTGTGACTCCTCTCATGCGTGCGAATATTGCATGTTTGGTGGTTGTAAACAAAAACGTTCAAAACAAAGCATTTGCTCTCTGCGTTGTCCATCGTGAAAGTTTAAGAGCATCCACCAATTATGGAACAAATTTTGACCAACTTGTTGGCCGCCGATGAAGCTGTGGCTCAGAAGGTAATATGAAAACCACAATCTATTTGTTCGAAAAATTGACCGTGAGTCCCCGATGTATTCTTCATTTAGCAAAACGACTTCATTTTCATCTTTTCTCTTTTTCTCTCCGTTTCGATTTTCTTCCCGCCTCTTTCCGAACGACATCATTGGAATTGATTTCTCTTTTTGTTTGCAAATTCCAATTTCAGGCTCATCTCGAATTGTTTCGACCAGTCAGCCATCCTGACACCATCCTAGTGTTATGTGAGATTATCGATTCGAACATTTCGAACGAAGACAAGACTCGTGAATCCTGTGCTAAGGTTTTGTCCAATCACTTCCGCCACTTGGAGAACTGGCGGCTTCTTTCAGTCGTACAACAAGAGAAGTAATTCTAATTCGCTGCATTTCATTGCAACAGCTTCAATGAAATCGCTTCCGCACTTTTCCGTAGGATCAAAAACCAAATGTTGAAAGCTTTCATCAACGAAAAGAAGAAATCCGTTCGTATTTCCATCGCCGTTCTAGTCGACACGTTGCTCAAGCATGAAGCCAGCGAGGAAGATGCATGGAGTACACATGTCTTGATTTCCGCCGACTACCATTGCAGTTTGCGTGATCCATCCGGTTTACATGAAGCATTCAAAAGTCCTGAAGACATTCCAGGGTTATGTGAAATCGCCTTTTCATTTGAACAGCCTCAACATCGCCAATACTTATCTGTGCTGTTGTCCATTCACTTCCGCAACTTGAAGAACTGGCAGCTCGTTCCAGTCGAACAACAAGAGACGTAAGCTTCATTCGTTTCCTTTTATTGCATTCATTCTAACGAAGTCGATTCCGCACTTTCTTCACAGGATCAAAATCAGAATGTTGGAGGCTTTGATCAACGAACAGGAAAAATCCGTTCGCACTGCCATCGCTGTTTTGGTCGGCACGTTGCTCAAACATGAAAGCAACAAGGGACATGGATGGAGTACAAATGTCTTGAAATTCGTCACCGACCAATGCAGTTCGAGCAATCCTCAGCAAAACGGGGTGAGTTGGTTTCAAAATTTCGAAACGGCTCGACGAAATTAATGAATTTTCAAATGCAGATTGGCTCGTCGGTGTTCGCCACATTGACAGCCACTGCACCGGATCAATTCATTCCTCACATGGATGGAGTATGCCAGATGCTTTCGGCTGTTCTGGTGGCCTCTGAAGCAAATGAAAGCAGGGCTAATATCATTCAAGGCATGAGCCATTTGGTGCCATTCATCTTGGGCCACAACAATGCCGAGGCCACATATCAGAAAGCCATTCCGTGCATCGTCAAATCCCTGCAATGCTTGGCCGTTCAAGATGCCAAAAAATTCGTCAAGGCCTCCGATATTTTGGAGTTAATGCTCAAATATGCACCGAAATTGATGAACAGCCATTTGAAGTGTTTGGTTGACTTCTTTTTGGAAGCGGCCAACAACGACCAAATAGGCGATGTGGGCCGGGCGCGAGCGATCGTGCTCCTTGGTCGGTTTGTTCGGTCATATAAGACGTCAATTTTGAAGGAGGAATTGCTTGAGCCGATCATTCAAGGGCTCTTGCCTATCGGTTTAAAGGAAGAGAACAAAGAAGACGACGATGATGACGACGAAGATGACGAGGAACATGACGAGGAACATAACGAAGAAGAAGACGATGACACGAATATTAACAGAACAATGTTACAAACGATGAAACATATGGCTATTTATATTCCACCGAACAAAATGATCCCTCCTATGTTGGCTCTTCTTGAACCGGCGTTCCAGAGCCAGAACCCAAGCCACAAATTCGTTGCTCATGTGTGCATGACTACTATTGGCGATTGGTGCAGCGAGACTATTTGCGAGAAATATCTTCCAACAGTTTTGAATTACGTCAAAGCTGGCATTACTGATCCAGACCCTCTCACTCAGAATGAAGCCTTCGTCGTTCTCAAAATCTGCTTGAAGTGCCTGCGACCCGATATCAGCAAATATTCGGACGAGCTTATGCCAATCTTCTTGGATTGCTTGAGTAGAGTTTGCATTCAGCTTCGGGTAAGTCGGCAAGTGAGGCGACTATTGATGTAACGACAACTGTCTAACTGTATTCCGGGCAAATCTAATTTCAGAATGGCGAGAAAGAACCGGAATACATCGTTGATATGGTTGGCGCATTGGCCGAGTTCTGCGGGAATTTGGATGATCGAATGGTTCCATATTTGCCCGCTTTGATGAAACACCTTTTCCAGATATTGAAGCCGACGCATTCAAAGGAACTGCGTGAAGAAGCACTGAACTTGGTAAAAGCGATAGCCTCCGCCGTCAAGCAACATATGCTGCCATGGCTCCCACAACTGATGGAAGAACTAAGATTGTATATGGTAACAGATGAACGAGTATGGTCGTTGATGAGCTGGAAAGATTTTTTGCCATGGTCCGCATTCAAAGAAATAGACAAGAAAATTGAGATATTCTCACGGTTGCGTCCCTACGCTCTTGACGCATTGGCCAGCTTGTCCCGCACATTCGGCATAAATGATTTCTTAGAGTACGCCTCCCGCATCAGAGTCCACGGCTTGCATTTACTCGAAGATGATAAGGAATATAATGAGGCAACATTATATCGCGCAAACTTGTACGGGTTGTTCGGCGCCTTTTCGGAAGTGCAGAATTTCGGAATGGCAACTATTCTGCCGAAAATCGTTGGATACATGCTCGATTCTATCAACGCCAACGAGGCGCTCTACATCGCCAGAGAATTCAAAAACTATCCAGACGAGGCTGTTGTCAATGCTGACTGCCAGGAAATTTTGAAGAACTTATTTGGTAATGATATATTTGCGGCAATTGAAGCCTTGCGCCTGCTGGCCAAATTCACTAGACCGGCCTTCACCCCATACATCCAACCATGTTTCGAGGCGGTCTACAAGCGAATCGATCATCCTGAAGAAAAGATACGGATCGCTTGCATTACGGCTTTGGCTCGGTTCACTATTTCATTTTTCACCATGAACGATGTTGCTGGCGCCCAGAAGACCATCGCCATTATCGTGCCGAAATTTTCTGAGCTTCTGAAATCCGATGAACACTATCCAGTTGCAACGACTGTACTCGAATCGTTCATCGAAATCTTGGAGAACCTAAAGAATCAAGCTCTCTTCAACGAGGATGTGAAAAGCTTGGTCTTCGGTTGCATTCAAGATGTGATGTGCTCCAAGGTGACTTGCCAATTCGATGATAACCCCGACGATGAAGAACTAGACGAAAGTGAATACTGCATCGCTTTGATTGAAAAGGCTGGCGATGTGCTGCCTCGTTTCGGCAAGGCCATGGAACCGGCTGAGTTTGCCTCGTACTTTGGTCGCATTCTTCCAGTGATCGTCGACAAGTTGCGAAAGGCACGTGGCAACAACGATGCCAAGCGTTATCGAAGCTTCGCTTATGGCACCATTTCTAAATGCTTGCAAGCTCTGCGCGGATGCGTTGGCACATTTTTCGAGACATTGTTGCTGCTCTATTTACAAGGTCTTCAAGACGACTACGAAAAAGCGCGTCTCTATGCTGTGTTTGGCTTGGGTGAGCTGATCTTCCACGCCGATGAAAAATCGTACGGCAGCTATCCACAAATTGTGCAAGTACTCTCGCAAGCCGTCTCCCAGGAAGAGCACCCCGGAACACTGGACAAAATTTGCGGCGCAGTGGCACGACTGATCATCACAAATAGCCAATTGGTGCCGCTAGACCAAGTGTTACCCATTTTCTTTCAGAGATTGCCGTTGCGCGAGGATTTCGATGAAAACAAATCGATCTTTCGATGCTTCCAAGTGCTTCTCGCTCAAAACAACGAAACCGTCTTGCTAGTCTTGGACCGCGTCATTTCCATTGCCCAGCAAGTTTTGTGCAGATCCGAGTACAAAGATGATGGTAAGTTCCCTCTCCTAGGATTGATTGCACACTGAATTCCAGCATGATTCCTCTTGTCACTTCTTTTGCTTCCAGAAACTCGTGATCTTGTCCAGTCGTTGCTGATGGAGCTCCGGGCACGATGCCCCGACATTTTCAATCAAGTGGCAAACAGCAACAATGAATATGCCGTTGTCGTACAAGGATGGGATGCACACCCCCAGTCCACTCCGAAGCGTGCTTCGGTTAGACTTCTGAAGTTACTTTCAAGTTTTTTCCTGGGTTCGCTACCCATTTCTCTTATCGAAACAAAACACCAGTCTGCGGAGCGAGCAATGCACAGTTATTGGCCATAATAATCGTAAAAATTTGAAGAATTCGTTTTTAACATTTTTTTGTTCATTTTAACAAATCTTTGTAATATCGTAATGTTCGATTTAATGAATAAACCGAACTGAATGCACATAATTCTAGTTGAACTGTTTCTGTCAATAAAATAAAGTTGCGAATTGAACTGAAACGTTGGCAGTTCGGTATCAAACTGCTGTAGGTTCTAATTGTCCACTCACTGTGCTAGAGCAAATATTGTGGACGGAACTTGTGGCTGATACCTACCTGATCTGAACAAAGCTCGGCGTGTTCACGTTGATATTGTCCGTGTTGGTCAATAAGTGAATTGCGGTGGAGCAAGAAACCGATGCCAAGATGTTGGCAAACAAACTGCCGGTTTCATGCGCATTCTCATCAGTTATTTGAATTTTTTTTATTTCGTCCAGGAAAGATAAAAGCCGAGAAGATCGGTCGAAAAGAAATAATTGATTGAAATCGAATAAATGGCTCTGGGAAGCCATTCTGATCGTTCAACGACTGCTCATATTATTTGGAAAGATTCAATCAATTCATGGTAAGTTGGCGGTGCCGATTTTCAATAGATTAACGACGAACGGAGTGGTTAGCGCCCACGCAGTGCCCTCTCCATGGAATGGCCCATGAAAATTGAGCAACTGAAACGTTAGAAATAGACATAAACAACGAGAGAAATGACATTTGGCGCAAAGCATCAACATAACCTCAAACATCGAGATGGAAATACAATAACAAACCGAGTGCCGCAGTGCTCAAATCTGGGTGATTTTCCGAAATGCCTCGAGTGAGTAAATAACTTTCACCAATGGAATTCATCCTCAATTGAAAACGAAACTCATCCACAGCTCTTCATCGACAACCACACCAGCAATGTGCTCAATTTGCTGTCCAACATCAAGGTTTATCAGCTGAAATTCTTCCCGCACTACTTGCACCCTGGACATGGGTTGCTGAAGTATCCCAGTGATGATTGCAGTGGATTTCTGAATGAGGAGCCTACATCAGTATATACGACTCACCCCCGGACACTGTTCTCCGATGTGGGCACTACCATTGACCAAGAGGTTGTTTTGAGGTTGGTCGCTGACAAGGCCCGATTTTACAGTGATTTGACCAGAGCCACTCTGAATTATGCGAAAATGAAAAGTATGCAAGTGAATTCAATGTATTCAACGATGTGATCAATATCCTTTTGACATTAGAACTGGAGAAAACGCGGAAATTGCTGGGTCAAGGCATTCACTCTACACACTTGAGCAATTTGATCGAGCTGACTGAGGAAGATCCCGATCCGAGTTTCTCATCGAGTTATAACTGGTGGTTCGCCGGGGGAAGCCTGGAAACTGCATCGATTGGAGGAGAACAGCTAGTGTTCCATGTCAGTGGCAGCGACCTCAATGTTTTGAGTGAGTGTTCATCGCCATGTTTTCCCTGTCGTTCCTCATTCTAACTCATCTGTTTTCATTGCAAGATATTTCAAAATTAATGTTCGACGATGACAACGAACTCCAAATGGATCGATTTCATAAAATCGAAGAAGAAGACACAATATTTGAAGTATTCAAAACGCCATCCAATGAACTCGTGGCAGCGCGCCAGAAGCATCATATTCAGGTCTATCATCTGAGCGCAGACAGCAGCACCGCTGCCGAGCAAAACTTTCAAAGCACCAGAGTGCATTCGAAAGTGCCTCTCGTCAGTGGAATATTCGCCAATGAAACGAATTTGGTGTCCATCGACTTGAATCATACAATGGAGGAATTCGATTTGGTCGCCGAGAGGGTGATTTCGACTGAGCGACTAACCGCAGAAGTCAACTCGAATCCTTGGTGTCAGATTCTCTCATACAAAAGCAAATTGCTATTCGCCGATGCAAATCACATTGAGATTTTCGACAGAAGGTATAATCGACAAAATGAAGGCAAATGCTTGCAGTTGACCTTTCAGAATGTGATGGAAAATTGTGAACAAATCACTAATGTCCAATGTACTGATGTCGAGCATAGCTTTTATGTTGGCACAACGCATAAATTGTTTTTGTTCGACATCCGAGCTGGGCTGAACAAGAGCGCGCAAGTGGAACGGATCACGCATCAACTAAGAACTCCACCGATAATGATGCACACCATCTCAGGGGTTGAAAACACATCGTCCAGCGAACGTGAGACATTGGTAGCCGTGGCGGGAAGCCATGCTGATGACATCGTCATTTGCTCGCACACCAGAAGCAAGCATGAGAGTCTGACCAGGAACTGCATGCCCTACAAAGTGCTATCCGCGTCGAAGACTGTAAATAAACTGCGACAAAACGGATTCATCGATGGGACCTGTGCAACAAGCGCAGAGTTCGACGAGCAAAAGTTGAACACTGGAATGCGGTTTATTGAAACTAACTCGGAATTATTTCTGTTAGTTCAGAGCAATTTCGGTGAGATCTTTTGCCAGAGTGTGAAAATCTTGAAAGGGGACTCGTCGGATGTGAGAACTGCGGTGGAAGGAATGTCGGTGAAGCAAGAAAGCACCGCTCGTCCGGGCAAGTCGTTGACAAATCAAAGCTTCAAAGCAACGACCCTCAGCAATTTCCACAGCTTAAAAAACATCCTCAAATATAACATGCCAATGGACTCGCAGCGCATCACAGACGAGTCGATTCCGTTGTGCAGGTGGAAACAGTCGGTGGAACAAATGTCCCAATACAAAGACATGCTATCGGCAGATTTGCTGAGCGTTTGGAATGTCTCCGATCGATTTCCTGGCGAAATCAATCCAACTCACACTGAAATTGTCAGCACATGGCTTCAGCAGTCGAATGTCGAGCTGAGCTGAAGAATCGTCATCGTTATTCGATTCTCGATTATTTATATGAGACTGGATTCGTTCCGATTAATAAAGTTGATTTTAAGCCAAATAGTCCGAAGAAGGCAATACACATTATTCAAAGCCCCTTCTCTACGATAGAAGATAAATCCCATCGCTTGATACGGCATCGTCTTATAATTCTCTTTTTATTTTTAAATTTTTCTTCGGAGTTCATCGTCATTCGCTCTGGTTTGACCTGAAAGCGAAAATTCTCATTCAATTCCAGTCAGAAGAATTCCAAAGGAATCATCACGAATAAATGAAGCTCAGCGAAATTCGGCGGCATCGACCGAGTCGACAGTTGCATTCCACGATCAAGAAATTATGATGAAAATCCTCCTCCAAGAGTGTAGTTATTTTTTCGACTGGCCTCCGAGCTAATGTTACTTCGCTCACAGCGTTTACTCCATATGCATCGTAGCATGCCTTTCCATTCTTGCTTTTCTTTTCCAACCGTTTTGGGTATTTTCCTTCGTTTTGTTATTGTTTTCTTCTTTGCTTGCTTTGCTTGGAGCGGTGACAGTCCCGGTGATAGGTCTGTTCAAATCAATTCGACGGCTTTCAAAAGGAACGATTATGGTTGATCCACAGTTAACTCACGCTCATGTCAGACTAATGTCCATTTCATTAGAGTTTCACATTTTCCTGAGTGCGCTAACAGTTTTCTAATTGAAAATTATTTAATTTTCAAAAATAACTGGTTTTTTGGAAAATGCCTAGGAAAATGAACAGAGATTGAAAAAAGAGAGAATTCTTCGGATTATGGCAAAAACCTCAACAACGTCTTTGAACTCACTCAGTCATAAAAATTCAAATGTTCAAAACAGCCAACAACAACCAACTTGAGAATATGAAAAAAAAAACGTCATTTTCCAATTTACAAAACAAACGGTCGTGGAGTACGAATTCTTCTGTTGTTTGTGGCTTCGATGCGAATTGAAAAGGGTTTTCTCGATTTGAGTTTATTTTACAAGTGGTTTGTGTGCCGTTCAAGTGATTTAATGTTGTTGTGTGCACAGGTAATTGTCATTGAATCGCGTCCGTCGCAAGAATATTTCCGAATTAACACCGAGTTGGTTGGTTGAGGTCTTAACCTAAATTCAAACAATTTTTGTTGTTGTTGCTTGTCTGTTTGGGTGTTTGTATTTGCACCCAGAGTGAATCACAGTCAGAAAAATTGTTTCAAACCGCTCTCGAAGTGGAAATGAATTTTGAAATTTGAATCAGAAATAATAAATTCCGTTCGAACGCCTTCGAAAAAACGTGTCACTACACATCCTCACCTTCCAGAACTGAGTCGGACATCAATTCATAATTTGATGTTTTTATTTCAGAAAATCAAACGAAAATGACAACGAAACATCGTAATATGCAAGTGGTGCTTCGGGTGCGGCCGTTAAGCGAGAAGGAGCTGGAGCAAAACCAACGGTCGATCATTCGTGTAGCCGATGAGAGCACGATCATTTTTGATCCGGATGAGGATGAAGACGAGTTCTTTTACCACGGCACGAAGCAGACCCATCGAGACATAACAAAACGCGTGAACAAGAAATTGACCATGACATTCGATCGTGTTTTCGACAATGCATCCAACAACACAGACATTTTCGATTCGTCCATGAAGCCACTCATTCAGTCGGTCATGAAGGGATACAATTGTTCAGCGTTCGTTTATGGGGCCACTGGTGCTGGCAAAACATTCACGATGCTCGGAAATGAAGACATTGCAGGAATCACGTATTTAACAATGCGAGAACTATTCGAGCAAATCGACCAAAACAGTGAAGAACGAAAGTTCGATATCTTCATTTCATACTTGGAGGTGTACAATGAGCAAGTGATGAACTTGCTGACGAAAACTGGTCCGCTGAAATTACGAGAAGATTCCAGTGGAGTTGTCGTCGGTGGGCTGATACTGAAGCCCATTTTCAGTGCCGAAGAGCTACTCTCGCTGTTGGATTTGGGTAACAAGAATCGCACGCAGCATCCAACTGACGCCAATGCGGAGAGCAGTCGTAGCCACGCAATATTTCAAGTGCACATCCGAATGACAAACAAGAAAACGAATGAGAAACGAATGGTGAAACTATCGATGATTGATTTGGCGGGCAGCGAACGGGGATCGAGCACGAAATGTCAAGGTCAACGGTTCAAGGAGGGCGCCAGCATAAACAAATCCCTGTTGGCACTGGGCAACTGCATCAACAAGCTGGCCGATGGATCCAAGCACATCCCGTATCGTGATTCGAATATGACGCGAATTCTGAAAGACAGTCTGGGTGGCAACTGTCAAACCGTTATGATCGCAAACATTTCGCCGTCTTCATTGACCTACGAGGACACCTACAACACGCTGAAATACGCCAGCAGGTACTATTCGCCCCTGAGATTCTCTTCCAAGCGAATCAATTAATTTCGACATTTTTTTCAGAGCGCAGAAAATCCGCACGACGACCCTCACACAAAACGCCTTCAAAACAAACTTGCCAAAGGAATTTTACGTTCGAAAACTTACCGATCAAATGGCTGAGAATGAATCGCTCAAGAAGAAAATCGCCAAATTGGAAACACAAGTTAGCAATCAAGCGAACAACAATAAGGAAAGTGTTAAAGATGAAAGACCATCAATGGTGAATGTCCTTGCGGAAATCGCTCAGTGGCAAACGAGAATCGATGAGATCTATGCAAAGCTGAAGACATCGCAGGAGAACTACTTCTCGCAGTGCAGCAAAGAGAAGATCTTGAAATTCCGTTCGAAGATTAAGGAAAATTCAGAGGAATTTAAGAAGGGCTTCTTCTTGGATGCAATGAATGTTACTCGAGTAAGTCGCCTCTATTTTCTGAAAACTGACCTCCCCGCAAGGGAAGCGATGAATAAGGCTTTTTGGAATTCGATTCGGAAATAATATTTTTATTCAAACATCAATACTCTTAACAATATTACTAATTCCTCGGCCAAATGCATGCTGATTCACCTTAAATCGCAACTCAATCGGTGCCGACCAGCTCCTTCTGCTTCGATTCCAACAATTTCTCACCTTGGCTTAAATACGTATCGGCAATGGCCACCAACTGAATTTGAGCGAGTTTGTTGAAATCGTCCGAAATCTCTTTGTTCGCTTTCAATTTCTTCACGTGGCCGTTTTGAATGGTCCGAACGTTGTCTTTGCACTTGACAAACAGTGCCTTGGCATTTTTGGATAATTCCACGCGATGCTCCTTCGTTACCTTCGGCACCGGAATGAAAATCGTCGTGCCATCCTGCTGCGGATTCAGATTCATTCCACTTTTCTGCAATGCCTGCAATGCAGCCGGTATGATCTGAGGAAATGACACCATGTTGACGACGATCGTCTTGGGATTCTTCCGAATTATTTGAGCGATCTCTTGCAGTTCGTGCTCCTCTTTCTCATACGTCACTTTCAGCGTTTCAATGGCACCGGTTGTGGATCGTAACGACAAATTCTTGATAAATTCATTTTTCAATTGCTCAATGGCTTTGTCCAATTGCTCTCGATATTTCTCGACATTCACAACATCGTTCAGATCCTCGTCCGACACTTTTGCACCGGACAATTTGAATCCTTTGTCGCGAGCTTTGTCCTTCTTTTTGTCCTTCATCTTCGCGTAGAATCGGACATTCTGCAAATTCTGGGTCTCTTTTAGATTCATTTGAAAATTTGAACTGATTGAACCGCAGCTGATCACGGTGGCTGGGTTGAAATGCACGTTTCTGAGGAACGGCTGCAACCTTTGAATCATTCGGTAGCTCAACATTACGACGAATTCTTGAATTGGCGTGACTTTTCTTCCTCTCAACTTTAAATGCGCGTTCAAAATATGAGATAACTGAAATGTTATTTTTGTGGCGACTATATGTAATCACGTTGTAGTTTGACGTTTCATGTCATCTGTCACGCAGTTGGCTTGGTGTGCGTGTATAAGTGTTCCGTCACATTTTGGATGGACGCCATGATGAAAATAGCTTATCCATGCATTCGAACGGAGCGGGATTTTGAAACACTCATATTCGAACCGCAAGATAAATTTTGCAGAAACTCAATATGCATGACGAAAATTCTCTTCCAGGACATTGCACGATTGAAGGCATCAACCGACAAATTTGGCAAACAGATTGAAACATACCAAGAGGAGAAAGTGAAATGGAACAAGCGTTTCAATGAAGCCCATACGGAGCTGAGTAAATTGAAGAAACAAATCACCGACAAAGTAAGTGTCTTTCTCCTCCGAACACTGGCTTACCCTTCTAACAACCGTTCCTTGTCTGTTTCTGCAGAGTATTAAGACCTTGCTAGAGCCATACTTCAAATGCAAGGAGATTGAATTGCAAAGCTGTCAGAAAGAGCTGCGCAATGAACATGTCTGCAAGCTCAACGAAATGTACTACAATGAGTCCGAATCGAATCGGAACATCATGCATAAAAGCAACGAATTGCTGCAGCATGGCTATTTACTATTATCGGCCAATGGTTTGATGTGCTCCGACACCGATTCGAAATACAAGCAATTATACAAATTGCACGAAGGACAACGCGGTGTGAAATTCACAACCGATGATGTTGACCAAACGTCAGATGCTCAAGACGACGCCGGCAACTACATGCTGTCGCAATTGAGCTACGATCGAATCGTCGACAATGGACTCGATTTCGGAGATGGTCAGCCACTTGCCGTGGAATTGAAGACTCAAGCTATCACAAAGGCCAAACGAGCACTGAAGGAAATCATCAGCGCTGTTCCGAACAAGAAATTTGCTGCTTCATCGTCAGCATCATCGAAGCCGAAAGCAAGTGATTTGAATACAACACAAGTGTTGCAGAAGCACGACGATGAAATGGACAATGCCAAAACGGTTGATGTCACCTTCTCGCTGGCCAGCTCCAAGCTAGCGACAATCATGCCCAAGAGAATCCCAGCCCGCCCACTGAAGGATGCCAACATCCACAATGATAAAGGTGAGTTTCGCTTTCGCATAGGTTTTGTTCTCGCGAGGGAATGGATTGAATCAGAAAGATTGCTCGTTCATCATAAAAGAGGTCAATCAATTAAATGTTGTTTGTTTGTAGTTCCACTGAAAGTAAAATCGAATGGGATATCTGGAAAATCGATGGTGATTGTGAAAGATAAGGAAAATAAAAAGTATAGCCCTTTGAGGACGCGAACTAGTCCGCGACGTGTCAGTCCTGCAATGAACAAAAGTAAGTTTGTTTTCCCCTCCAAAATGTGAAACTACAAACAGATATCTTGATGAAACGAGCGATATCAACCAATTCATTTGACGTTTGATAAAACCTAAATTTACCTGAATTTTGAAAATTTTTTCTCTCAAATTTCAGTTATGCGAATGCGAGCGCGAACAACATCGGTGGACATAAAGCGAATGAAGGATCCAGCAGCACGACTCAAACCTTTCTTGAACTGATTTCCTCCAGCTGTCTGCTTAGATTTAATTCCAATTCTTTGTTTGAACATTTCTATTTTTTAATTGATTTTTATTCACATTTAACATAAAAATAATTTACCTCGTTGCCGCAATCTCTGCCCCAAGCGCAACAATTAAAGAAATTTGAATGAATCACATGTCGCTTGCCTACCGCTTGAATGTTAGCCGCCCCTCCCCCCCAGTTCCGCACTGTCTCAAAGATAATTTAAGAAACACCGTTTTTGGAAGACAATGATTCATTAGGTTTTTATTGAGCTATCGAAATTTTATCCGCAAGTTTTTATCATTTTTAAACTTTTTTTTTTTTTCAAAGCAAAACTAAAATTAAAGATTAAGCAAATTATCATTATTAGAAGAAATGCAAATGAACTATTGACAAAAGGAAAATATGGAAGTCGCCTCGCGGGAATGGAGCTTGACTGGTTTTCCGTCGATTCGAACTTTAACGAGACTTCTTTCATTCGCATTTCGGGAAAAATACGAACTGACAAAAGCATGTCGATTTTGAAGCAATCGTAAAATCCAGCTGTTGGAATGTGGAATGCTTGAATTCTATAGAAGTCCGTCGAATTCATATCAACCATTTACAAGGGCTTGTATAACTGTAAATCTTCACTACAAATCCAACTGAAACATTCACGGCGATTTATAACAAAAATGACGAGAATTCATTGCCGAAATGCTCTAAGAACTCCAACTCCAAAGCATTCTCAACTCGCCAAGACATCAAAATAAAATCTAAAATTCCATAAATTTCTACAATCAACAATTTCATTTTATTCTTGTAAATATATATGTAGTTTCTCGCCATGCAAAAAAAAAAGAAGGAAAAATATAAATCTAAATCAACCCGGCACGATATACATAGTCTCTAAGCCCCCCCGGTAACAATGTGAAATCCCCCATGGAATTATGGCCGATAAATTTCATTGCGAGAAATTCACTTGAAAACTGAAAATTTTATTGTCAAATAAACGATCTCCGACGCACGCACGCACGCATTTTTAGTAATCCGTCACATCGCAGAGTCACTCGATGGATGTCTCCTTCTTGGCGCGCAGCACAACGTTAGGCCTCTCCAGATCGGCTTTGCTCTGAATCAATTTCAATTCTCTAAGACGAGAATTCACTTTGCCAGGACTGCGTTTCTCTTCGGGAATGCTTTCGAAAGTATTTTTCAAGACGGCTTGCAATGAGGCAACAGTGTGCTCGAAGGCTTCGCTCAAATCGCTCTTGAGAGACGAATGTGCCAGGAACAACGAGGCGAATAGGTCACCTGCTCCGGTGAATGTGATGCCGTTGCCGATAACAGGGATCTTGATCGTGTATTTCGAGCGATTCGTTCCGTTTTTGTGACTCAAAAACGCCATCAAATGACCAGTGTGATCGATTGACGTTGACGAAATGGCAACGGTTCGAACACCTCTTTCATGGAACCACTGCATGGCCGACCATGCGTCGACTTCATTTTTGATCTTCCGACCGGTCAATAACTCCACTTCAAATTGATTCGGTGTGCAAATATCACATAACGGTATTATTTCATTTTGATAGATTGGAAGTAGCGTCTGCGGCACATACATATGACCATCGTCGCCCATAACCGGATCGCATACTGTCAACGAATTGAAATCAAGTGAATGAACAACATGTTGAGATGTCAACGCTTTGAGAATGCTCACCATAAATCAAATTCGGATTCACTTTTCGCAGTTCGGCCACGATTTGAGCCACTTCCCGCAAGAATGAATCCTTCCCGATGTAGCCCGTCAGCAAGTGGGAATAAGAGTCCAAGAGGTTGTTCGCTTTCAGACCGCTGAACACCTCGCCTAGTGAACGAAACCGAATGAATTTGAGGGGATTCCACAAAAAAAAATTCTACTCACTCAATTCTTTGTCGCTCAAGACTTGCCCCTTGATGTCTTCATAGCCGGTATGATTTGAGAAATGCACCGAATTGATGGCGTCCACCTCAAACCCATTCACCTGAAAAAAATCAAAAATGTCAACGTTGTCCTAACTCAATCGAAATGGGGCTCAAATTGCTCGCGAGACAAAAATTCCAAAATGAAAATAAACTGCTGATTATGAACGTAACAAGAGACGTACCTGAAGCGGGAACGTCGCACTCTTATTCCCAACGTAACCGTGCACGACATGGCTCTGAATCGATAGAACTCGTCGCTGTTGTGATCCACTCGCATGACTGGCCATTCTAACGCAAATGTTATTCACTATCGCTGGATGACGATCAACTAAATATTTCTCACAATTGGTCACCGACAACAACTTGAAGCTATTGTTTCGGCACGAATATTGTCGCAGCAAATGGCTTAATTGTCGTGCTATGTATGACATTACACACGACCAGAATCACACATCAACTGAGATAAAAACTGCAAATACAAAACTGTTGAATATCAAAGTCATCGCGGAGCTGTTGCATTCGATGCGGGTATTGATTCAGTGGCCTAAGATTTATGTGGAAATGGTGATGCTGATGAGATTGTGCAGTTGATAAATTCAATCAAATTAACATATTTTGAGAGTGATGGCATGCGCGCGATTCCTTAGAGCAATACGACTTTTATCAGCTGCCGGAGATAATGGCACACATTCAATGTGATTGAATCTGTGATTTGCTGTCCATGGGTTTTTTCCAGGCTCGGATTCGTTACTTTACCCGTGGCCTGGTGACCGAATTGAAAATTTCTTCAATCAACTGATCAGACAATATCAGAGCGCCTTTTCCACTATTCTTCGACACTCGCGCGGCTGTGAGGAGCGTTTTATTCACGAATTTACCAAAAAGAAAACTCAAAACAAAATGAAACAAAAATTTCGAATGAAAATCATTATTGATTTGTTAATGTCAGTTCTAAGCGCATTACATGTGAGTTTGTTCTTCGTTTTACAGCTGTTTTGACTTCTATTCGAATTCCAGTCAACGATAGATGGCGATGGCATAGCGTTATTGGGTTTGATGTTGAAGCGTTTCTTCTAGTAGAGCCAGTTGAGACCAATTGTTGATTCAGTCGTGCACTCCGCTCGACTCGAAGAGAACGAGTCGCCTTCTACGCTCACTACGTTTGTCATCAGTTCATTCATTTCAAAATGCATTTCTGCCAATCGAACTACTGGGGAATTGCGAATGCTTCGAGGAGAAGCTCAATACACTGTTATCCGATCGCAACGGCCAACAATTGTTCCGCAAATGACGCACCCCGAAATGGCAACTAGCCCCCTCCTTCAACCGGCTACTGCGATGCGACGCATTCATCAAAAATAGAACAAATTTGTTAGTGATTATTCGTCGTCGATGAAATAAATGGCAAATCCATTGGAAACAAGTCCTTCAGCCGATTCAATTGATAAAAACGATTCAATCTGAGAGAAGATAATGTGATAAAACATCCCTAATTTTCATGTCTCCGTTGAGAATGCATGTGCTGTTTCTGTTGCTGTGTCTGTTGCTGTTTCACTTCGATCGAACAGTGCATGAGCACAATGCCGAACAAAGGCCCAAAACGAAACAATGTAAGCTGATTCATTGAATGGGGCCCACCGAATGTACCTAACCGAACGATGACTGTCTGTCTCTCTGTCTGTCATTTC
>JANSTV010051617.1:0-13846 GCA_027564135.1 Lestremia cinerea
AGAGAGAGAGAGAGAGAGAGAGAGAGAGAGAGAGAGAGAGCATCAACCATCGTTTTCCCATATCGAGGTCCCGATACAAAACAGCGGAAACTTTGATTATTCAGCAGCGCAAACATTACTTCATTCGGGAGTAACGTGCAAGTGAAGAGTTTCGTCAATATGAGACAATTGCTGATGCTTCACATTTTCGTACAAAATAATAAGCCGTTTGACAGTTCGAATTTCTATCACCGTTCAATGAGCTGAGTGCGGAGTGGCATCGATCACTGGAGCAGCACATTCCAGGCGGTGCATCGGAGCGAAGTATATGAGTTTCGTATTTGCCGCGGGCGGTTCTTTGAAGTCCATTCTAGTGGATAATTCCAATCGCTTTGGATTTGGGTTCATCTTTGCGACCTTGGTTGGAGACATGAACCCGTCCGACCTCCACCACATTCACGCATCACATCCCGAACAGAACCTCCTCAAAAGTGATGTGATTTCGAACTCGTCGATTCGCGCTATCCATACCTGCGAACTCAGCAATCAATCAATCGCTCGAATTGTGGCTCGAAACGTTCATCACTTCCTCATCAGTCCTTGGTTCGTTGAAATCCTTTTGAAACTTCCGCGACAATTGATTCTCATCTTCTAACGGAGGAAATCGCGAAACGGGAAAGCGTGTTTGATTATCCAAAAAGAAGCATTCGATAAATCAAAAAAAAAATGATATGGTAATGGCCTAAATGCCCGTTGAAGCGGATAAGTGCTGAACGGAATGACGTGCGAATCCTTAAAAGCAACCATTTGAAGTCGTCACCTGGTTGAGCGATCATCGATTGATTGCCCGCGAAAGTGAGCAAGAATTGAAGTCAAATGCACGGTAATATTCCGAACGAAGCTATTCGCTTTCCCACCCCCACTCTTCATCAAACCATTTTCAAGGTGTTATTAATCGTTCTGGAAATTGGAACGGCGTTTTCCACCACGAAAGCTGTGTTTTTAAGCTTCTCGATTGGGAATTCGCTCTTTGAATCGTCTTCCTTTGGAAACGGTTCCGGCTACAAGCGTTTTCGAAGATACATTTGAACCCCTTCCGAAAATGTGAAGCGATGAATGCAAGACTGATTTCAATAAGAAAAAAACCATCCGAAATCAGGTTGTGCAATCTTCATTTTCTATTCAAGCATCGGTGCATGCGAGCGCAAAGGCAAAAGCATACGTCTTTAGGCGCCAAACATCAGATTATAAATAGAAGTTGAAAGCGAAACTTTTCTGATTTATTTGTACGAGTCACCAAAGGTTGCCGCTCTGCAAGAGTGTGTGTGCACGTGTGTGTGTGTGTGGTAGGTTTGAATGCATGCACGAGAGATGCGAAGCCAACATGAATACCACGTTCAAATCTACCGAGTCCAAAATCCAAAATACAACATGCATTCGTTTGCTTTAATTTGTACACAACATGCGGTGGAAATGTATTTTGTGTGTAAGCCACATGCTTTGGCTGAGCACAATCGAGTGAGTGCCGTTACAAAGGGCACAAAACACATTACACGGGCCAGGCGTACCGCCTCATAGACAAAGATGACGACGAACCGACGAACAAACGACAAACTGGAAAATGACGGAAAAAGAAAGAAAACCTGTGTTTCATGTTGGGACATTTTCGTGGCATCAAGAAGGAGTCGGAGAGTGGATTTGTTGTTGGACACTTCAATTAGTTAATGAATTGTATTATTTTCCAAAAATAAATTCACGTCAAGTGGTTTACCTGCTGCATTTTTCATTACAGATGGCTGCTATTGCTGTCGTCTCGTTCTGTGCGTTCCATTTGGCTTTGACAGTCCGATCGGGGTTGTTGATCGATTGCACGTATCGCAAAGTGTTGGCCTGTCTGGAGGCATCATTCAATTCAAAGTGTGTGCATCACTTTTTCTTGTGACTTTCAATTTAATTAGAAAATTCGTTCGAGTCTGGCCGAAAGTTTAGATTGAATTTCTTCGAACTTCAATCGAAGCGAACGGGAAAAACTTAATTGAATCGAAGCATTTGGTTTTTAAGGAATGATAATCGTCACTCGATTTTCTTGATGAATATTGTTATTTACGGTTGGGTTTGGCATTTGGTTTGAGTGATTTTCAGAGATTCAATTTTGGTGTGCTTTTGGCTGGAGAGGATGCGGGAACGTATTCTTGACTGAGATTCGATGAACTATCGATTCCTTCATGAGCAAACGTTACTGGCGAATCGAGGCGAGAACAGAAAACTGCGTCTTCGGTGAACCTTGGCTGGTTGAATGAGTGCATTTCGAGTCACTGTTGGCGGTTGCATTCGAATGAGGAGATTGGATCCTATCAAATCAGAACCGAACGAGTACTCTCAATTCGCCGAACCAAGGCTGCTGACCGAACAAGACTAGGAGAGAATCGACGAGAATGACAATAATGATCAATTGATGAAAATGTATGCTAAAAACTCAAGTTCGAAATCCAATTGGAGAATATTCACAAGAGCCTCTCATAGACACGTTCTGTAAATATTTGTTATGATTCGACAAAACAAAGCAAAACAAAACAAAACATGGCAAAAAAGAATGGCCATTGCGAGGATGGAGGTGGACGCACGGAATGTGACCGACCGGGCGATGAGTAATCGAATTGGAATACGGCGAGCGGTGAATGAAGACGAATCAAATGGAGGGCAAATAACCATCTACAAATATCGAATATGGGGAGGCAAGGATAATATTTATTTGCGGCAATAAATAATACATAACTTGGGAAACAAATAACACGAAAAAAAACAAATCGAAATTGAAGGTACATTCCCACTGAAACTGAAAAGTTGCAGCCAATGGAACCGAATCTGCCTATTGGAGCCGGTTTGGAGGCGGTTTGGAACCGGTTTGGAGCCGGTTTGGAGCCTGTTTGGAGCCGGTTTGGAGCCTGTTTGGAGCCGGTTTGGAGCCGGTTTGGAGCCGGTTTGGAGCCTGTTTGGAGCCGGTTTGAAGCCGGTTTGGAGCCGGCGTCTATTGCTTAGTGGGACCTACTGACACTCCCATTCCCATTCGAAAGAGTCAGTGTGGAAAGTGCTCATCTCGAAGAATCGTCTATTCATAACGAACATCTTGAGAGACGATCGTTTTCAGTAAGCATTCAGCGATGCTAAACTTTGCTGGCCGAAGTAATCTGCGGTGAGAGAACTGAGTTTGTTGTTGGAATTGTTGATTTGTTGAAGGGTTTTCGGAATTCCAGTCGACCTTTGGTCATGAAGAGGCCGATGCTGCCTCCGAAGTTTTTGGGGTAGGACATTGAAATCGCCACTGATCGACAGCACTTCGGAAATCCTCTCCGAAGGTTTATCGCTCGTTGAAAGCCTATCTGACAAATCGCGGATATCTCATATGGGGACCAAGACATACCGTGAGAGGGAATAGATTTGCCGGACTAGGCCGAATTAGTGGCTCCAATTGGTGGCACCTCAGTTCCATTGGCTCCAATTTCTTCAGTTTCAACGAGAATCCCCCTTCGAATGAAAGAAGACAGTTGAGAAAACGAGAAGCAGAAATCCCAATGCACAAACCGAACCGGTATTTCATCTTGCGTTTTTCATTCGTTTTGTTTCGCATTTCATTTTCATCATCATTGAGAAAGGATGTATTAATTTTTGAATAATGTTATTCGTTTTTGAGTTATGAATATTGGATTAGCCCGCCAGCTGGTTGTGTGCGTTCACTCGGAGTTGTTCTCTGGAAGAAATTAGGAAAAAAATGAACTAATTCCCGGTTTTTCGAATGGTCGAGGGCGAAACATGAATTATCGCCGGAGAATAAGCGGTTTCAGTTGAATGGTCTTCCGCCGCAGAACAGTATCAAAGAGGCATTTCGATGTGCTGTGGAATTCGAAGCTGTTTCGCAATAATTCAAACCTGAGCCTGAACGAACGCCCCGATTCGACTATGGTCGTTGGTTTCATCGGAAATTGGCAAGATTCCTAAGCGTCTGTTTAAAGTTAGCGGATTTGCCGCGGAAAATAAACATGTCTCTCCAGCTCTGTCAGGTGTGGGAAGAGGATTTCAAAAGAAGATTTCACTTTGTGTTTCGAAGGCATCGGAGCAATTGTATTTCGAGACCCATTTCGAGCGAAAAAGTATGCGAATTTTTGTTTGGCGTCCTAGTTTTTGTCATTGTTCAGTTTTTCTCTTCTCGTTTCATTCGATAAAGACAAGGAAAAGTGAAATTTACTCCATAAAATTATTACAATTTTCACTTTTCCATTTATATTTCACGTTTTGCGGGAAGCTCGTTTTGAACTCATTGCGCGGTCCAAGATCCGGCTGGATTTCAGTTGAAGGCGTCTCGAACAGTTTGGATGAAATTGAATCGCCAGAGTCACGTCGAGCTTATGGCTGATCCCCGATTCAGGCAAGGTCGGTTTCTCAAGACACTCGGAGGATACCCTACGAAGAAGAATGAATGAAGTAGCTCGCAGGCGATACAGCAGCACATCAACCATCAACCAGCACCTGAACGACGAGATCCTGCAAAAACCGTTGATATCCTCGTTGATGATTCCTCTCGCGCCCAGTAACAGTCCAATCATTCCATCTTTGATATTCCTTGAAGATTCTTGCACATGGCTCTTCGATATCGACCTTATTTGATTGTCGGCCTCCATCCGAAGTTCAACTTCCGAACGAAAGTGAAGTGTCATCATATGCAATGATATCACCGCGTCTGTTAAAGCCCTCATCGAATTCCCCCAATCATCCATGCGGGCGCATCAACTGAATCTTCAGCCTGAGTCGCTGAATCGAAACTTGAAGGTTAAGACGTTTACTGACTCCGAAAGTTCCTTCAATCGAAATCGCTGTACTGAAATAAGTCCAATTCCCCGTGACTCGATGCACCTCCACTTCCCTCAAACTGACTTGCACGACATGCCCAGATGTGAGTTAAAGTTAAGGAAAATCCTCCTTCTGTTCATGTTTTCGCTGTTATTGTTGTTTCCGACATTATTTCTCTTTCAATTTGTTTTATTCCATTCTATTCTGTTTTGCTTCGCCTTTCCTTTCATGCACAATTTCCATTTCATTTTTTCTTTCGAACCGTTTTTATTATTCTTATTCGACTCTTTTGTTAAGCTTTGTTTATCGAACTGAAATGAAATCTTTTACAATAATAAATACACGGAAAGAAACGCGAAACACAAAGTTCAAGCCGTTTTTGTAATTATGAATGCCTAAATGGCGCGGTGCGTCGAATGGAAGACAACATCAGTTACAGGTGAATGCGTTCGGCAACTGGGATATTCCGGTGAATGCGAATTGAGAAGCGGAAAAGCGAGCGAAGAGTGTTTCTGAAATCGCTTCGAATGGAATATGAATATGAGTTGCCCTCCACCGTCACCTCTGGCACGCGAGCACACACACACACACACCATTCCGGAAACACGGCATTTTTACCAAACACATTTTCCTCATTCCGATTTCATTTCTTTGAGTTTATCGTCGTTGTTTGTTTGTTTGTTGCGTGCGGCTTCTCGAAAGTCTACTTCGTGAACAATTGGCGTCTTCTCGGGGAGAGATTTCTCATCTCCCCTCCACGCACAGCGACGAGGTGGAGGTCGTGAACCAGCTCCCGAAATCGATTGGCGATAACATCAACACAGTGAATAGCCCAAACAATGAGATGACTTATCGACAATGGTCATCCCCTGCAGTTAATATGAAATGCATCTTATCACATGGTCGCCATAAAAATATTTACGATTGTTGTTGTTGTTGTTGTTTTATGTCCGATAATCGACCACAATTCAACGTTTCGAGAAGCCATTCGCCGTACGATTCGGTCGTTTTAATGTGCCACATTGAACTTGTGCAGAATCGAATGGCCTCCAACTGACCACCAGACCATCCATTTCGGAATTGATTCCGACTCGACTCGACTCGACTCGACCATTCGAATCCATTTCGAATCCATTCACACAAATCGATCACAACCGCAATTTATTGAAAAACCAGTTATAATTCTCCTCCGCTATTTCCACTTGGCACGCAACGCACAAAAGTCAGCGAAATCACGCCATTCGCCTTCCGAACAACATTTTTATCTTGTTGCCCGCAACGAGAGCGGCCAAGACAATCAAGTTGTCAGCAGAAAAGTTTCTTGTTCTTATGAAAATTAATTGTTATTGCTTTATTTTCGACTTAGGTTTCAAATTGGATAAAATCTATAATTAAAACGGTAACGGAAACCAATAAACGTAAATGAACAAATGAAACAAATGAACGGAAAATGAATTCGCAACGGAACGAAATGAAGCGGGTTGGGGGTGGGAAGGGGGAGCGCAGCGGAAGGCAACAGAAACAGCAACACGTTGAGGTGAAGTGTAACTGAGACAGAGAGGAAGTTTGGGTGTGTGAGAGAGGGGGAAGGGGAGGGGGCGGGGGGTATTCGACGAGAAATGTATAACGAATGATGAATCATGAGTTCCAAACCAAAACGAGAATCGAATTTTCATTGAATTGCATCCATTGCTGCGCAGCCGATAGACGAATCGAGGTGGCGAGCTGAAAATAATGGAAAAATCGAGAATCTGCATGAACCTGAAGCTACATCGGTTGGCCGCGTGCATCGCACTGCCTCTGTGGCCATCATCGCCCACAATTGCGTTGCATTGCGTCGCAACTAGTCCAATAACAAGCAATCCGTCTGCTCCAAAACTCTCGAAGCATCACAAAGAAAACATTCATCGATTTCAGAACCAGATTTGGTGTTTGCGAACCAGAAAGCCGAAGCCCAACGCATTGTGAACGTATGTGCGTGCGTTTCGGTATTCACGTTGATTTGTTGCCCCCTCGAAATAAAGCAATGCTCGATTCTAGCCCACCTCCTCTCCTCCCATTCCATTCCTCCCACCATTAAAAATGAGTTTGTGATATTCAGCTTTTGTTCTGGATCCAATTAAAAGCATCCGTTGCTTTTAATTATCAAGAAATAAAGCTCTTGTGAGGCCGTCAGAGGATTAATGTCGATGTGTATACGCGCACATAGACGATGGGCATTGATACGGAAAACTTACCAACAAATGATAATACACATCCCATCGACCATCATCATTGTCCTCGTCCTCCATCTGGTCGGACGTCGCAATACGCGCCCTACCCAATTCGACCGTCATCATTCTTATCGCGCGCGCGAGCAAACACGAAAAAAACCTTGTTTGTTCATCTTCACTTGAAATTCCGAGCCGAATATTGGGCCCAGTGCGAATGGTATTTTCAATATTTATTTCGAAAATGTATTTGAGAAAAAGAGCAAACGAAGAAAATACACGGGAAAAAGCTTCAACACACCATCCCGACCTGGAATCGAGTCGATTGGCAAATTTAAAAAAAGAAAAAAAACGAAAAAAAAAACTAAACTTTAGCCGAGAAGGCAAAACACACATCGAAATTAATTTGACAAGGGAACGGCGAATGAAGAGGATGAACGAGCAATCGGATGCAAAACAGGCTAGAACAAGAAGAAGAAGAAGAAGAAGAAGATAATAATGAATAGCTTCTGAATTGGTAATGCCACGTTGGTTGGCTGGTCGACCGGTCGGTCGGTCGGTGTCGGTTTGGGTCGGACCGATTGACTGGTATTCGTCGTTGAGTGGTGCACAGCAATGGAATGATGCCAAATACGTTGGCCTCCTCATTATCACTGTTTCTATGGAATGAAATGCGCTTAGTTATCAATGTTTACCGAAAGTGCGGCTTCTGAATGTCATAATGGGCGCATTGTTGTACGCGCAAGCATTTCCACTCAATGATTGCCATGGAATTTTAAATGGACATTGAACTGTTGGAGAAGTTTATGTCGTCAGGCATCTTCGTTGATTCGTTGATGAAATTGAAATAGGACATTGGCGGTGCGTTAGTGTGTGTTTGGTTGGTTTGTCGGTGTCGATGCCGATTCGGTGCTTGTCCTCCAGCGGATTGGTATGACGAAAAACATTCAGAATATTATTTCGATAAGCAATTGTTGTTCTACGTTTCGATCGAAGCCTGAATTCAAATCGCATTCAATGAGCGACAGCCACACATTTTCATTCCCATATTTGTCCTTTTCATTTGACATCAGTTGTTGAAATGAACCTGTTTTCATATTTGGCATCGGGACGATTTCATTCGGCGACGAAGTTTGCGATATTTTGGGTTTCAGAGATTGTCAAGTGGCAAATGGGAGTCATCTTTGATGAGGTCCCACTGGGAAGAGTCTCCCCTGATACTGTCGCTCTCATTTCAGGCGTACTCAGTACAGTATTTTGGCAACTTTCTTCCCGACAGGTGGCATTCTGAAGGAGGAAGAGTGCTCAGCTGATCGCTTGGCCGGACTGAATCAAAGCCTGGCAAATTCTCATTTATGGGAGCGCTACAGCAGTTCTTCACTGCAGAAAGTTAGGAAAGGCTAGATAAATTCAATTTTCTCTTAATATATTCAGTCCATTCTCTCTTGACGATTTTTTGCTCGAAATCTTGAGACAAGATTTCTCAACACATCAACCAATGGACAATCAACTGGAGCGAAATCAAAATGAAATCCCGCAATGAGACGATAATTGTAAATCTCATCTCTTGATGTGTTTGAAATAGCGCTTGGTGAAACCGAATCAATACTCATTCGCTGAGGAAACAATCTGATGGTGTCAAAATAAATCATCTAAATTTGTTCGAAGAGAATGCAATGGAACTTCTCGGCATGCGTTCCATTTATGTAACGAGTTCCGGAGAAGATTCCGGATGATTTCTGGATTGAAATCGCCCCGAAACTTCCCTCCTAAATGCAATGCACAGAAAATTCAATTGAAACCAACACACAAACAACTCTGTGGGACGAAAATCGTCCAATCTCGAAAATCTCGAAACTCTCGTTTCAGCGCGATTTTCATATTTCGACTAACAAATGATGATACATTTGCACATACGAAACTGGAATTAACGTATCCATCCGTCAGACAAGTCCAAATCGGGAACACCACCAAAGAATAACACCAATCCATTCAGCATAATCAGATGCGATGACAATGTCATTTGCTATTCAGCAGCAGTTTGCATTGTCTAGCAATTCGATGCCGAATGCACTCTTTCACATCAAGCATGCTCATTGTCTGGGTTGTCGAGTGGTGTTGCATAATGCAAGGACATTTCCTCGAGGATATTTTTCATGATTCAACATTGTTCATTTTGCGACGAAGCCGTCAGATGAATTCCACAAAATTGCTTCTTCCGAACGTTGATTGTTTGAGAAATGGCAAGTGGGGATCGCTTGTCTTGTGACTGATTGCCGACTTTTATGAATTGATTATTGTGTTTTGCTTGAGACAAGTTCCCAATCTGGCCTGGCTTACCTGAATTCGGGTGCACAACAATGAGTTTGAAGCACAACCAGATGCAACTGGACCCGAACGAGACGCGTCAAACACTTGAAACCGATTCGAAATGTTGAATCGGTGGATTTTTATGGAACGGCGCTGGAAAGAATGGAAGAACCCATAAAACTCACTGAATCCGATAAAAGTGCTCGAAATCATTTAATTCACAAATATGCGACCCGCAAAAGTGATAATGAACGTTTTGATATTGTCCTCATCGTCCTCATCGCACATGCCAGCCACATTCGACTCAAACCAGATGTTTTTGATGGCTTTTATCAAACCAATCCCATACATTTTTGGACCATAAATGGAGCGCTGGAGAGAAAAAAACTGTGTCATAAGAATAAGTTATAAAATGAAGCTGCTTCAAAATGTCGTTAAATTGCTGGGCATTTTTCGGTGCTTTTCCGCTGCATCACAGAAATCGTTTCGAATCCGATACGGTGTCGTCGAGAATCACCAGAAACTGGACCAGGCATTGCCAATACAGTAGATGGCGACCACAGGAAGGATGAGAGCTGGAAGGAAAGGAGCAAGGGAGAGAGACAGAGAGCGATGGAGAGAGACAGAGAGCGATGGAGAGAGGGTGAGGGTGAGGAAGAGAGGCAGAGAGCGAGGAAGAGAGAGAGAGAGAGAGAGCGATGGAGAGATGCAGAGAGCGATTGAGAGAGGCAGAGAGCAAGGGAGAAGGGCAGAGAAGGAGAAACGAAAGCAAAATTAATAAAGCTGTGTTTCTCGTTTTTTAAGCAAAAGCAAAGCGAAAGCAACAAAGCGCGGATGAGAAAAAACGGAAAAAAGCGGAAAGGAAAAATAGCTGGCACCACCAACAACAACACCACCAACACCATCAACAACGGAATAACGGGCAAAAGAAAGAAATAAAATAAACACAAATAAGCCGAGCAAAAACCAAATTGAAATGGAATTATACCAGCAGAAAATTCTTTGTTGTTTCAGTAATAAGGATTCGAAAATATATTCTCGTCGGTTGGCATCTCTGAATGTTTGCTGCTCACCCTATGGCGATGCCTTTCACCATGACATCATAGTTTGCCAGTGGAAACGGCACCAGCGGCACAACCGGCAACTGCCGAGGAGCAGAGCGCAATGCGGGCAAACGGAGAAGCGGTGTACGTTGATTGCTGTGGGTGTATGTGCCGGGCCGGGGTTGCCCGTGTAATGGGCACTCACTTAATGGAAACAATAGGAAATACATTTATCGTCTGTACGTGCTGCAAAATTAATTTTCGTTCTTGTAATTATATTTTTCCTCTCTTTATCCGAAAAGCGAGGCAAAAACGGCAGAGCGAAACGAGAGAGAGAAGAAAAAAACCCAACCAAAAACAACAACAACAACACACCAGCAAAATAATAATAATATATCGAAAGAATGCCGGTACGTTTTCATAACACGAATGTTTGCGGACCATGACCGGACTCCCGGTGCACATTATTGCAATAGTTGTTGGTTTTCCAACGGCATTTATGGCATTCACCTTGGCAAATAGTTTGGTTTATTTCTCATCGCTTTCAATTTCATTTGTTTCTGTTGACTTTGAGGGGATAACGGTGCAGTTCGTTCATTGATTGATCATTTTCGTTTGTGCTTCATCTGATCAACGGGAAATGGACTTTTGCCATCACTTTGTTTCGGCAATTTCTTCTTCACTCGAAAGAAAAAAAACGAAGAGAGAAAACGAAAAAAAAAACTGTTCCCTGAAGCGAGTCAAGCTCGGCCAAATGTGCATCAGTCACGAACAACGGGTACATACTTGGAATGACGAATTGGAGAAACATGCCGGGGCTTGAGCAACAAGTGCAGGGAGGGCGCCAGAAACGATGAGCCATTCGCTTTAGCATGATTCCATTGTCCATTTCCAGATGATTTTCAAATGGACTGGCTCTGTTATTGCGTGCTAACGATGAGAGCTTCCAAAGCGATTGAGGAAAAGTCAAGAATATCGCATACAGTCATTCAGGTCGTTTTGTTTCATCATCCTTGTGCAAACTTCCCTCTCCATTGAAATATTGATAAATAATTTATTAACTCACTCACAACTATGCAGTGGAGGATATTAGAGTTGGTGGGGCGGTCGACCGACCGTTACGAAATCGTGTAAAATAGCAACAAGTGGACATAAAAAGTAATGCAAAAGGTAGGTTCATTAAATGAGATAATAAAATGACGATGACGGTGAAGGTGGTGGACGATGGGAGGGGCTGGATGCTGTTGCTGATGGTACAGGTGTTGAGCGTTGAGCGAGTTTAGGTGTTGGGGATACCACCAATGATGGCCCCAATGATGATGATGACCACGTTAGATGCATACCGGTGACACTACACTGTCGCCCCAAAACGCTAGAGCCAGCACACAACGATTCGATCGCTGTTCGGTTGGTGTTGGTCGTGTTGATCGCGCGCACAACATTCCCGGTGAATTCATATCAAATGGACTACTGGGTGGAATATCTTCAAACATGCAAAATGCATTATTACTCACTCTCAACACGGCATCTAACACTCACAATGCCGAATTGGATTGCCTACCGATGTCTCTGTGGCTGTCTCTCTCTCTCTCTCGCTCACTCTCTCTGTGTGTGTGCATTTGCGAGAGTTTATCTTTTTGTGTGCGGTATTTTTCGGTGTTTATAAATTTATGTTGTCGTGTTTGGATTAAATTACCGTTATTTTCTTTATTTTCTATTAAATCCAGTTTTCATTTGGCCTTTCTCGTTCATTCTTTCAGTTTTTCCAATGTGATTTATCAATGTTGAATAATACACGATGCCAATGTGCCTCGCCAGTTGGCTATTGCTGGTGTGTTGCGCTTGCCTTGGCGTTTGCCTAGCTCTGCCTAAAAAACCGTGCAAATAAATGAGCGGCAAACGGAGAAATACGGCTTGGAAAATTCCGTGGCATCTATAAATATCAAATTGAAAGTTTAAATGGAATGAATGGCTTTATTAGATGCTCAAATGCATTTTGAATGCGTTTCCAAGACGTGAGAGACGAATGGGTCGACAAGAGAATGGGAATGCAGCGCAAACAACGAATTTATATTTCTTCATCACAACATTCAATTGATTATTGGCATGCTGTTGTTCGTGGTCGAGTCTTGCTGCGGTTATTGATGGCTGACATTTCGGGAGGAAAAGTCGATGTGGGATTCGATTCTCGAAATGAACTTTGAAAGATGTTCGACGAAGGAGATCGAGTGGAATAGCCAGTCGAATGGTGTAAGTGAAGGTTGTGGGCTCGATATCAGTCACAATGGCCCAGTCATTAGTGACACGCCTGGGTGGCAAACGTCGACATGGATGCATCACCAAACAGTCAATTCAAATACAGGTGCCTTGCTTGGTATTCCATCGGCCATTCCAAAAGACATCAAATTATCTTCAAAATATCCAAATGCCATCCGCTTCGATGGCAAACTGCACACCGAAGAAGACTTCCGAGATTGGCCATAAACAATAATGCCGGGATGTATGAAAATAAAATTCTTTATTTGGATCACATCCAACACTGGCTTGTGGATTTCAATTCAACAGCCGTCGTCTTATGACATTCGTATTTGTTTAGTTTTTGACATAATATCATGATGATTGTATATCCTTCCGTTTGAATCGAAACCATATCCCGATGCCGAGACACCCGAAAATAACTCAATGTTAACGGTAACATTGTGTGCATGTGGACTGAATGTCTATTAATGCCATTATAACATAATGTATCCGAAATAGAAAGGGTCAAATATATATTCATCACTGGCCACTTGGTCAAGTACAAACACACGCGCGCACAAACACACACACACACACGCAGGTACACGGCATACGCACGATGAATGAATGTCATCATTATATGGCCGAAAATGGATAGGCATCCGATGCTGATGGACCGTTGTTGATGCTTGATTTCGCCTGTACGATGGCTCATGCTGCTACCGATCCAAACTACCTTGGACAAATATCTTACTCGGTGCGACCAGGAAATAGTGACCATTCATCCAAACCGGACGGAATGAATAATAATCTTCATAAAATGAACATCTTCTTCATGGTAAAATGTAAAATTGGTCGCCAAACGGTGAGCTGAGCCAATGATATTGTTTACGTGTTCGTGCTGGTGAGACGGTATGTTTGGTCAATAGCCAGGCTGTGTGCGTGTGGGTGTGTGTGTGTGCGGGTGAGTGCTAGCAAAATGTAAAATTCATATCAACTGTTTGTGGATGAGCCGATTTCATTGTCAAGCGATCGCTTTATCAGATGCTGCTGTAGCAACGTGGCCGGTTTGAAAGCGTCCAAAGCAATCAACAACGTCAGGGAATCACGACAACAGCAATAGCAACACAACAACAACAACATGCAGCAAGAGCAATATGTACTTAATGTACGGAAATCTTACCATTTTATGTCATGTCACGTTCAAAATGACCATTGTTT